>CABHPH010000193.1:0-36688 GCA_902168325.1 Peromyscus nudipes
TCCTTAACACTTTGGCTTCCCCTTCCCCCACACGCTAGGCTTCCTCACTCTTTCTCCAAGCCTCCTCCCCACCATGTGTCTGTTTGTTGGCCCTGTGTCTAACCTCCACAGCTACCTAAATGGCATGGCTTTTTCCTTTCTCTCCCCCAGGCAGCTGCTGAAGTTTATAGTTTGATGGCCCTGGAGCTTTGCTTTTAAAATCTAGTAAAAGAAATGGGGTTGGGATTTGGATCCCTGCCTCTCTCAGCCATCATCAGAGAACCTTTTCCTTTCAGTAGGTGGGAATTAGCACAGAAAACCCCAACTGGACAGAATGAAGAGAGTGAGAGTCATTGGCGTACTCAGTCCTAAATAGGATGTCTTCACCAAACCCTTCCCTCGGGGCTCAGGGAACTGTGTGGAAGAAGGAGCAGAAAGATTGCAGAGCTTCTGGGTGACCCCAAAGAAACAGTGCCCTCCAGACACAATAGGACTGTTGTAAGCATGAACTCTCAGAGACTGCGGTAACATGAACACAGACTTCACAGGTTCGAGCCAGACAGCTCCCGGCACTGACACTGGGGAAGTGGACACAGGTTCCCACTCCTAATCAAGAAGCTATCTGCAATTGATACCTACTTGTAAAGGAAAAATTAGTCTTCTCCAGTGAGGTTCACTGGGTATATTAACCACACTTCAGAGTAGGCCTCATGCCCAAGAGTAGATGGCCAACACAAAATGAGCTCAACGGTGTCTTTGTAGACTTTTGTCTAGTCTAGCTTTGTTTGAGCATTTTTTTTTTTTTTTGTCTTACTGGTTTTTGCTTACACATTTTGGTTTCTGATTTTGTGATTCTGTGGGCTGTGTGAGTTTCTTGTTTTATTTATTTCTCAGAGAGAGAAAGGAAGAATGTGGAGTTGGGTGGGTAGGGAGGTAGGGGGGATCTAGGAGGAGTTGGGAAAAGGGAAAAGTGTACTCAGAATATACTGTATGAAAACAATTTTTTCATTTAAAAACTTTAGTAACATTGTTCTTGAGCTTTCAGTTGGGTTCATTCTTACATTCTTTTATTAATGAGAATAATAAATATTATTATTTAATTATCATTATTATTATTATTTGGAGGAACCTCCAAAAGGAGACATCTATTCCCCCTATATCATGACATCAGCTGAAGATTCCAATCTGACTTTGTGGGTGAATGATTGATTTTTTCCTCAGGAAGGCTTTGGTACTGAAATTGTGAAAGTATCATGAATTTTAAAATCAAGTATGTTTGGGCTTGGATCCTGGCTTTTCTTGTAAAGCCATGTGGTTTGGGCCAAGTTGTGTGATTTCCTAGCCTTACCGAACTTAATAAATCTAATTTAGTTGGCTGAAATGATTAAGTAGGCATGATCATTCCTATTGCCAACTTGACATGGTCTAAAATCACCTAAGACACAAGTTGCTTTGCATGCCTGTGAGGTCGCATGTAGATTAGACTAATGGAGGTAGAAGAACCCACCTTGAATGTGGGTGGCACTATTCCCTGGGCTGGGGTCCCAGACTGAATCAGGAGACAGGGAGCTGGATGATCGCATGTACTCATTGCTCTCTGCTTCTTGACTGCAGATATGATGTGATTTCCTCACCATGATAGGTCATACCCTCACACTGGAAGCTAAATCTGTCCTTCTTTAAGGTGCTGTGATTAGTGTGGGGGGCCCAAAACAGCTTGACCACACAGCTGCCATGACAGGCTTAGAGGCCCAGACACAGCTGCCATTACAGGCTTACTGGTAGGCACACCGGGATCCAGAAAAAGCCATAAGATGATACCACCCAGGGATCTACCCAGGGATGGGCCAGCATCTAAGGGGAAGTATCTGACATCCCAAACATTCCAACTGTTAGATAAGATTAGATAAGATCAGCCAGATGTCCCTGAGCCTAGCACACACCTATTTCCCCCTTTTATAGATACCCCTAGACAAATGTCAGCCAATCAGGGTCCTGAACCCTGGAAATCCCCTCACTCCAACTTCTGCTTTGATAAAAACCTTACCCTGCCTGGGATCAGGGGTCTCTGCTCTCACCACTGCATTTGATAGACAGAGAGACCAAGCTTGAGCTTTCTACACAAGGCCAGAAACACAGAGAGATTAGGGGTTTAACCACATAAGGTTGATCCCCTCATTTTGTAAGAATCCCAGGTCTTGCTCTCCAAATTGTCCAGGTCACTTAGATGCCATAAAGAAGCCTGACACAGAGAAAAGGCATGGGTGCAGATCTTAGGCTGGGTTCAGCTAGATGAACTCACAATGCAATGGGGCTTCTTGGTACAGGTCCACTGGTGACTGTCATTCCCTAAGCTGGTTGCTCCTGTGTCATGACCTTCTGGGGCAGCTTTCCTTATTCTTGGACTTTTATTTTTCAAGTCTCAGTCTCCAGACTTCCTGTCAATCCTGTGAGCTACTAAATATTCTCTTAATAAATTCTTTGTACCTGCTGTTTGTATTAGAAAGCACCCATATTTTAATATTAAGTGGAACCCTTATTTTAAAGAGGTCAATTAGGCTGGTGAGATAATTCAGCATTTGACACCAAGACTGACGAGCTCTATCCTTAGGACTCAAATGGGGAGAGAGAGAAAGGACTTCTACAAATTGTCCCCTGACCTCCACACATGTGTGATGATACATGAACACTCACACACAAATACATATACCCCTACAGAGTACATGTACACCTACTTCTAGAGAAGTTCAACATATTTTAATTAGTTTTATTTGCCAGCTCTAGGTTTTCCTAGGCAACTGCATACTCTTTCATGAAAACATGAAACTGTCAAAAGAGCAGTGGGTTTAACTGAAATAAATTGTCATCTCCCAGGAAATTCTGAGGCCAATGCAGAGTGGGCAGACATTTTTCATGGGCTAGCATTACCTCTCTGCAAAGCTTAACCTAATATCTCTCCAAATTAATGTTCTGAGAAAGACCAGCCTTCCCAGCCTACTTGGTTAATCCAATTCCTCTCCACTCTCTCTGCCTCCTGGTCAGTTGAAGATGCTCTGACTATTTCTCATTTCCCATTACTGAGGAGACCCACATTCTCTTTGAAAGGTGGAACTCTGCCCTCTTTGGATGTCCCTGACATTCTGGGAGCCTCGCACTTGCTCAGGTTTCTATACTGTCCCCAGGCTCACACTACGCCCACTGATGGCCTGTTGGAGTCTGCACTTGAGCTCAATGTCCTCATGTTCTGTCACACTGTACTGTGGGGTCTGCTACTTCCTGCCCATCAATCATATTGACAGCTGGTCTAAGAAGTAGTTTTTCTTGGTGCTTGAGTCCAAAGTATGGGCTTTTTAAAAATCTTCTCCTTCAGGACTCTATTTAATAGAAAATGCATAAAATTAGGGAGGATGGAGGGAAGAGGAGAGGACCTCATAAGCTCCCTATTTTCACAAGGCGTTGGAGTTCTAACCATGGCGGTATGATCATAGACAACACCGCCATTTATTCAGTAATTGCTCTGGGCCACTCATTCAGTGAGGTGCTAAGCAAGGGTTATGTAATATGCTTTAATTCTCTTACTGACTCAATGAAATAAATATTAACATTTTACAGAGGAGGGACCAGAAGCACAGGGCAATGAAAAAAAAAAAACCAGCCCATTTCATAAAGTGAAAGTGTTCCTCTGAGATTGCTACTCTCAAGCATCCTCATGCTGATCCCAAAGCTACTGGATTATATAACAAGTAGTATAACTGGGTTGGCCCAAAGGACCTTTGGAATATTGAAATATCTTCTCCCAAATATACATAATTCCTGGAGGTTAATAGAGAGAGTCACAACTGGCCAAAGTGTAAAGAATAAGTACCTGTGGAGTCCTCAGCTGTAAATGAGACCTGTGTATCACACCTCCTTCCTTCAACGCTTAGGGAACATTGAGCAAGAGTGGGAGGAAGACTGTAAGATTGACAGTTTGGGGAGGGTTGAGGCAAAACAGTGTCTTCTAGATATGCTAGGGCCATTTCACTCACAAACTCATAGCAGATGGTGATATGTAAGACGTACACAAGATCAAGCCAGTCAACCTTCCAACATGAATGAGGGAGTGGAATACAAGCCCCCACCCATACTTAAGGAGCTATTGAGAGTTAAGGGGTGCAGTAGAAGAGAAAGTCAGTTTTCTTTGGGAATGAAGTTCCTGATAGATTGACCATGCCCCAAGCCCATGTGCATATAGGCAGCACAGATTTTGGACTCAGTGGATCATAAAAAATATTAAAAATCCCACTTAGTTGGTAGGATGAGGGAGTGGGTTCCAGGGAGTTAGGCCGCAGGGTGAATATGATTTAAATACATTATATTCATGTGTGAAATTCTCAAGAAAATCAATAAAATGTATTAAAAATAGACTGCCTGTTTTCTCATCTCCAGACCAACATGCTAGATTATGTAGAGAATGAGTACTGAGGTTATGGATGGAACTAGGTTTGCCGATCTGCAGTTTTTAAAATGAGGAGATTGTCTTGGGTTTTCTAGATGAACAGAAAACAATCACAATGGTCCCTTTTGCAGTTCAGACACAGAAGTGAAGATGCTACCTGGCTGGCTTTAAAGGTAAAGGAAGGGAGGCACAACCAAGGGGTGCAGGCAGCCCCTGTGAGCTGAGAATGGCAGGAAACAGATTGTCCCCTACAGTCTTCCAGTAGAATGCAGCCTGATAGAATGTGACTTTAGCCAAGCAACTCAACATGGACTTGTGACTTGCACAAGGGGACTCATGTGTATCTACAGATATATCTGTCTGTCTATCTATCTGTCTACCGGTCTGCCTATCTTTCTATCTGTCTGTCTGTCTGTCTGTCTATCTTCATATAGCCCAGGCTAACCTTAAACTCCCTATATAAGCAAAGTTGAGTGTGATGGCTATGAACGGTTGGTCTTTATGTATTCACTTCTCAAGTGCTGAGACTAAAGGCATGTGCCACCATGCCCAGCTATTCATATTGTTTTAAATCACAAATTTTCTACAGATTTGTTATAGTGATGGGGAAAATCTAGCACAAGATCCATGTCCTGGGAGATATTCAAAGGATGGGGGGTAGAGAGAGGAGGAAGGAAGGACAGAAGCGACCTAGGCTGGATCTGGATGGGATGGATGGGGATCCACTGGGAACAAGCTGGAAATGGGTCTCCTCTGCTATGCTAAACACATTTTGCCTGGAAATAATAATCTAAATGATGACAATTAAATTTTACTAGGGCTTTGTCTTGGTTAGGATTCCTATTTTTGTGGTGAAGTACCATGACCAAAGCAACTCGGGGAGGAAAGGGTTAATTTGACTTCCACTTCCACAGCACCGTTCATCATCAAGGAAGTCAGATGGGAACCCAAGCAGAGCAGGAACCTGGAGGCAGGAGCTGATGCAGAGGCCATGGAGGGGTGCTGCTTACTGGCTTGCTCCTCATGGCTTGCTCAGCCTGCTTTCTTATAGAACCCAGGACCACCAGTCCAGAGATGACACCACCCACAATGGGCTGGGCCCTCCTCCGTCGATCACTAATTAAGAAAATGCTCTACAGGCTTGCTTGTGGAGAGATTTCCTCAGTTAAGGTTCCCTACTTTCAGATGACTCTAGCTTGTGTCAAGATGGCATAAAACAAGCTAGAACACACTCTATTATACATTAACTATTTATGTGCATTTTAATGTTTATTGTACTTATTTAAGGTATACAAAATGCTATTTTGGTGCACACGCAAACAACAAAATTATTAGTGTGTTTGGGAAAACTGACATATCCATCTCCCTCTATACTTTGTGTGTATGTGTGTATATGTGTGTGTGTGGTGTCCACACGCATGCATGCATGTACATATGAGAGCCTCTGAAATCTCTTCTTTCAGCAAATATTCAGTATACAGTGAAACATTTTTATCTGCAGTCCTGCTAGGGTAAATTAAAACGTAGATAGAGCCTGAAGAATCCTTGAACACACAAAGCCTCACAAATGACCTTAACCTTGTGTGATTTACAAACATAAGTGAAAGTGAACTTGGGCTACTTCTTATATATGCTTCTCTTAAGGAAAAATGAAACTCCTGACTAATCAATCAAAACCTACCAACTAACTTACAGTAGAGACACTTCCCACAGGCCTGACCCAAATAAGGCAACTGTACCACCACACCCTTGTGATGGTTGTTGAGGCTCCAGTCTGAAAGGAAGAAATCAACAGATAAAAGAGAACTTCTCCCAGTTGAGCCAGAAGGCAGAGACGCTACCAGGCTGGAGTCCAGGTAATGCCTATGTGGTGAAGGAGACTTCTGGAAACCCCCCACACAATTTCTGCTTATTTGATTTAGTTGGATCTATTTATATGACTTCATCTGACTGCAGGGGAAATTAGTCATTTATTTTATTGTCAAAATTCTCAACTGCAACCACAATCGATCTGTTAGTAAGAAACAGGGGAGACTGGTTATTGAATGGTGTAGTCATTGAAAGAGGACATTTAGCCCTGGAAGGAAGTTCTCTCATTGACCTCTATACTTACCCAAGGCTCCTTGTTATGCAGATGTTCATTTAATTACCTTAAAATCACAACCAAGGTGGGCATGGCAGCTCATGCCAAATTGCAGCACTCAGGACACTGAGGCAATATTGTTGAGTTTCAGGCCAGCCTGGGCTACAGTGTAAGAGCCTGTCTCAAAACATCTACAGACAGCCAGGCATTTAAGTGACTTTCTGAAATGGTATAAATCAGATCAATAACCAGTACTGGAACACAATGTCTAGTATAGAAACACCACTTTTTGGTTTGGTATGGAACACAGTGAATGGAGTCCAGGGCCTCACACATGCTAGACAAATGCTCTACCATTGAGTCACACCACTCCTAGCCTGTGGCATTTTTTTATGGGTCTCAAAGTTATGTACAACAATGAGCAGTCCTGTCAAATTATTCAAAATAAGTTTGCTTATTGTATTTTTTTTAGGTAAAGCAAGCACTAAGCTTTGTTCCTAAGGTATGTTTCCATGGATACCAAAGATACCTCATTTTCCTCAATCCAGAAGTGGCTGCAAAATGATTATAACTCAGAATTATTTTAAGAGTTAAACAAAATATTTTAAGAATTAAACACAGCATGTAATATGTGCTTGACACAGAAGACATTGGTACAAAGCAACAATTGTCAGTTTTCTAACAACACTAATCTTACTCATTTTATAAATTGGAAAATGGAAATAGCAGAGTGTTCTTATGTACAATGTGATATTTTGACATACACATACATTGGAGAACGGCCATATTTAGCAATTATCTCATGTGTGTGTGAACATACACACTTTTTGTGTATGTGAGAATATTTATAATCCACTCTTTCAGTAGGTTTTGTGACTACTCTAGTCATGGTAAATTACAGCAAATCTTTTGAACTTACTTTCCTTGGCTGCCTGAGATTTTGTGACCTTTGACCCACATATCCCCAAACCTACCACCTTCCTAATGCACTGAATAATCACCATATTGATCTGCTTCTAGGATGGTGATGATTTTTTTTGAAGGAATGTCTATGTAGGAATATAATGGTATTGAAAGGTGAACTCTCTAAAATTCTTTGCTTGTATGAATACTTTTTGGTATCATTTGTTGAGCGACTGACTACTCTGATGATTAAAAAAAAAGTTATACAATGGAATTGTACTGATGTCTCAAAATAAACTAAAAGAAGAGGTAGAATTAGAGACCTAGGACTCCAAGTATGACTGTGCTAGTTAGCTTCAACTGTCAACATGGCACAGCCTAGAGACATCTGAGAAGGGAGTCTCAGTTGAGAGATTACCCACATCAGATTGATCCATGAGCATGTCTTTGGGGGATTGTCTTGTTGATGATTGACGTAGAAGGTCCACTCTGGGAAGTACCACTCCTTGGGTGTCGCTAGGTCTAATGGCTCCCTCGGGGGAGGGGGTGAGAAGGCACAGTGTCAATGACACAGACACTGGGAGTCAAATGAAAGAAGAACAGCGGACTCATTTATTCAATAATGGGGAAGGCCTTATATACCTTCCTCCCAGCACCCAGGCTGTGTCCTGATCTGGTGACATTACGTGGTTGTCCCTCGTTAGCTGTGCATGATCAGGAACTCTGACAGTGCCTGTTTCTAGGCCCTCAAGCAGACTCCAGGTTGTCTCATAAGGAAGTGCATTATGTGCATGCCTTGGCAACTGGTTTGAGCCAATTTCCTCAACCCTATAGGCCTGACCTACTACACTTGGGCAGCTCATTGAGTAGCATAAAGTGGGTTAAGCGTGAGCCTGAGAGACAGCCAGTGGCATTCCTCCATGGTTTCTGCCTGACGTTCCTGTGTGAGTTCCTGCCTTGACTTCCTGCAATGATGGAGTGGGACCTGTAAGCTGAACCTCGTCCTTTCTTCCCCAATGTTACTTTGGTCAGAGTGTTTCATGGCAGCAGCAGCGATGAAACTAGACCAGGGACTCAGTGTCCCTAAGAGCTTCCTTTCATGTCTAGCAACACAATGGCAACTCAAAGAAGTCTGTTCCATTGTCCATATGTAAAAAAGTGCTTTATGTATTTGTTTTCAAAATGAGTCACAGTTGGGTGCAGCTGGACTCAAGTTCCAGGTTTTCCAAAGTCTTGGGTGGTCCCCACAGCTGTGTGTGTCATCTTGGAATTTTGGAGTTGGTGTGAACCTACCAAAATCTTTCCGTATCTCCATGCCATTGCCGTTAACCTGAGATCAAGGCTGCAGAAGCAGAACAACAGGAACACAACAATAGAGTTGTTACTCTCTGTATTCCCCCTGCACTTGGGATTTAACCTTGCTGGAAAAGAACTTCACAGCTAAAAATACCAACTGAATGAAAATGGAGAGCAAACATTTGTGAATATACTTCAGGCTCTGTGCAGTGTTTGTGCATATTAACCTCACAACCTCAGAGATGTAACAGAGAACTGCTTAGCCTTGCAGTGTCAAGGCCACTATACATACAATTCGAATAGCATGATGGCCCAAAAACGGCTTTGATGTCGGCAAAATAATGCACAGTACATGCAAAATGAAATTTGTTTGAAGTGTTTGTCTGTGGGTGATCACTTCTTAGCACTGGCAAAAAATGTATGTAAATAAAGGAGTCAGGGAGGAAGAAAACTTAATTTTTCAAAGAGGAGGAAATTTAGGGGACTTTTAAATGAGGAAAGAACAAAATGAGTCTAAAATCCAATTAAGGTGAAATATACAAACGAAAGAACCTACATTGTTCTGTTAAGATCAGTGTTGCGCCAGGGTCTTGGGTCTCGTGAAAGGAATACAGATTCTGCCCCCAGTAAACAAGCAGACAGTGTAGGAAGGAGAGAACTGTTAAGAAAAGGAGGCAAATGAAGAAGAATGAAAGGAATAGGAATTCCCAACACCATAAAAGTTTATTTTCTCCAAGACTGGAGAACTTTGTCCTCTTCCCATCATGGACTTCTCCCCCAGGGTGTTTATGGGGCCCTGTGCTGAGGAACAAAGGGGCAGGTGGCATTGTTGATATAAAGTGATTTGTAAAAAGTAGATGCGCCTTTTCTTAGTTGTGCTATTTTCAGTTATGTAATGCTGAGGATGTAACGCTCTCCTATTTTAAACGCTAACAGCTAACTGTAATTATAATAATCTGATTACCAGAACTAAAGTGGTTTGTTTTTCTAGATTCTTCTATCCTTCATTGCCCCCTAGTAAATAGCCAGCCAGAGAAGATATTTACTGATCACCTTATATCATATATTCTTAGAGAAAACTGAGTCTTCCCCTCCTAGCACCTGAGAATTGTCAGTAGCTTCTCATCTGGGGGTGGAACTCCATACCCAACTCCCTCCCTGTACTGGAGTTTGTTCTGGATTGAGTTTGCATAGGTCTTGTGACACTACCGTGAGTTCGTATGTGCAGATGCCCTCCTGTGTCCAGAAGACTCCACCCCCTTCTAGTCATCCACTGCCTCTAGCTTTTACACTCTTTCTGCCCCTTCTTCCTCAATGACCCATAAATCTTCAGGGAGTAGTGGTGGCAGTGTGTATGTTCCGTTGAGGACTGAACATTCTCCAGTATCATATTCTCTTCACTTTGGCCAGTTGTGGATTTCTGTATGAATCATCATCTACTGTAAACAGAGCTTCTCTGGTGGGGACTTGAAGATGCCTTAATCTATGGGTATAATGATATGTTATTAGGAACTGGTTTCATACTATGTCTATTCAGCAGAATAATAGCCATAAGTTCTATCCAAGGGCTTATAATCTATCTAGCCATCTGTTAATAACCTGATAATGGTGATGGATATTGGTTTTATCTTGTGGAGAAGACCTTAAATTAAGCAGAAAGTGGCTGATTCCTCCCACACCATACATGCCACTGATGCACCAGCAAGCAATGTCTTGCCAGGCCAGTGATTCCTGTAGCTCACAGAGTTCACAGTTGAGTAAGACTGATGATTACTCTTCTTCTTCAGGAACACACATAGCACCTTCCTGTACTATGAAATCTAGCCAGTAGGAATGTTAGCTTTGAATATCTAGATATGCTTCATCTGCATAGAGGCCAGGACATTACTAAGGGGCATTTGTGGTACTAGAGATAAAATGCACTGGTCTAAATGGGACTTTTGGAACAGAAAGTGACAAATCTGGGTGAGGGAGGGGAAGGTAGAGGAAGGAAATGGGGGAATAAAATAATACTAACCTTGACAAAGAAGGCATATAGAAACCTATGGCTGTTGAAGCTTCCTGAACTCTATCTATGTACATACATAAAAAGAATAAAATGCAGTTACCTTATAACATTGATCCTGACCTCCACATGTACATGCACACCCCATATACATACCCACATGCACATGGACATACAACACACACACACACACACACACACACATACACACATGAATGCACCAGAAAAGGCTTAATTTTGTTAAAAAGTTGTGGTTTTGTTAAAAAAAAAAGAAAGAAAAGAAAAGATATAGGAGGTCAAAGAAGACAATAGAAGGGAGCTCAGTTTCTCCTAGTTAAAGGCGACTGTGACTTCTGCAGGTATAGATATTTCCTCTGTCTCTGCAAACTGTACACAGACCTCCCAGCCCGGTTTCAGGAACTCTGTCCCTGGATAAATGATCGGCTGTCTAGGTTATCAATATAATCCTTTTTTCTTGAAAATCATTAGAATTTAGCCTTTGATTTTTAATCTGGGGACACAGGTCATTGTCCTGACCATGAAAAAATTGGCCCCACCCATAACTATTGCTGAGGTTCAACATGAGGCCTAAAGTTGAATGAAGAACTCTTTCATTTGGAGTCATATTATGTTGTTTTGAGAGGATTTAGAAACACGATGGACTTTGGGATATTTGACCGAAACAATTTACCTTGCTGACAAGTGGTAATAGCCATACAAAGGTTCTTGATTGGTTGTTAGTCATCTTTCCAATGACTGCAATAATCAACTCCCTGGAGGAGAGTTATTTATTTTATTATTATTATACATATGTGGTGATGGCGGTAGTAATGGGGTGTGTATGTGTGTGTGCTTGCACACATGGCATGCACATGAAGGTGAAAGAAGAGCACTCACGAGTTGGCACTCTCCTCCCATCTCAGGTGCTCAGGCACGATTCTGCAGCAAGCACTTCAATCCACTGGGCCATCTTACTGATTCAAACAAATTATTTTAAAGTCACAATCCAAAGATTTTCAGCCCATGGTTCCTTATTCCTGGTGCTTTGGGTCTATGGCAGAAGCACACAGAAAAAGATGTTCATCTCATGGTGCCTATGGAGCCAAGAGGAGGAGAAGGGCTGAAATATCGATGTCCATTACAAACAATCACTCTCCAAAGACCTCACTTCCTCTCCCTATGCCCCTCCTCTCAAAGGCTCTACTACCTTTGAGCACCACAGAATAGGGACTGAACCTTGAACACAGCCTTTGGGGGATATTAAAGATTGAAACAACAGCATGGGAAGGTTAATGGTTTAATGCTCATGTGGCCATAAGAGAGAAAATAAATTAGGAAATACAGACTTTGGGGTCCTACTTTCATGGGCCGACAAGTTGGTTAGTCGTCCAAGTAGATCTTAGTTTGGCTCTGGCATAGGGATGCTGGGTCAGAGTTTTAGAGCCCTTAGGAAAGTCCAGTCCTCTGCTTTCTAGCCTAACGTTCTGCTCAATTCAGGCATTTCTACTGCAGCAGCCCCAGCAGCAGATGGCAGTCTTGCCCATGACTGAATTTTCAAGGTGTCAGGAGATCAGTTTTTCCACCTCGTTCCATGCCACTGATAGATTATTTGAGAAATAAGGATCTTATTAATCGTGTTGAAATGAATTCTTCTCCCCAGAAATCCTCTGGCATATTTCATGTTTGCTTTCTGGACCACTTCAATTTAGTCTTTATACTTTCTTACTGACATTAAGCTCATTGGCTTTTACAGTGGTTGGCAGATCAGCTGGCTCTTTCCATCAGCCTAAATTCCCTTCCCTGTGAGGCACATGGACTGAACATGACATCCAAGAGTGCTCTGCTTTGTGGAGAACCTTCACAGGACTGTGATTCCTGACAAACATGATGCAGAGCATAGGACTGGGGATGCTGCTGCTCTGTGGGAGAGCACTGATCTGACACTCACAGAGCCCTGGGTTCTGTCCCAAGGACTAAAATAGAGTAGACATGAATAGTACATGAACAGATCCCGAGACTGAGTTAGGATTTGGGTTTCCTGTTGGGGTGCCTTTTCCTCTAATGGATTCTCTACCTTTTGTCCTCTGTGCAGGGTACTGAAGGAGGCTAATCTTGACTAGTACCCCACTCAGGTGTCCCTGCTGTTTTGATCCTGGTTGATGTGAGCCAATGAGAAATGTCTATAGAAACAGAGAGAGAGAGGATGTGAGCCAATGAGAAATGTCTATAGAAAGTGAGAGAGAGAGAGAGAGAGAGAGAGACCGAGACACACACAGTGAGAGACAAAGACACAGAGAGAGACAAAGAAAGACACACACACACACACACACACACACAGAGAAAGAGAGAGACAGAGAGAGACAGAGAGGGAGAGAAACCAAGGAGATACTCCACAAAGCCAGTCCCTAGTACCTATTGCTTATGAGTTCCCTAGCTCTGGAATAGACTTTTACTCAAATCCTCCTAGTTAACTCTTGGAGAATGCAACCCCTTTTTCTGGCACCCTGGTGGGCACTGGAAGCACACAGACACAAGCATGTTGAAGCACTGAGCTGCACAAGAGCAGGTGTCCTTGAGTCTGCATGTGTAAACCAATTTGTCTTAAGCTCCTAAATATATGATTTTTGAACATGGCCCCCAGGGAGGTATTTAAGTTGGTGTTGAGGACTTGTGACTCTTGTTTTTATAGTTACCTTAGTCTGCCTTCTCAATGACTTGCCAGCGGTGTGCAGGTTTTATGATCCTGTGATCTCTATTTCTAGCCATGGAGAGGCAGTATAGCATCATGAGGAATGCTGAACTTTTGGAGCAGGGAATTCAGTTAGAATCATAAGCCATGCAATACTGAAAAGGGAACCTAAACTCTATGAGCTTCAACTTCTTTATATGCAGGGAGTATCTGAAAGATTTGGTGTGCACTTAGCAAATATGCCTGCCCATCTCTTATACTCTGTTTGGCCCACAGTAGGGATTCGATAAGTGGTGATTTCACATGTAGAAGGGGAATGATCACTATTTCAAAAAAACATAATGGGAATAAGGATCCCCCCTGAGCTGTGTCACTGAGAATGGGAGAAGCATGAACAATGGATGCAACGTATGAATGGTGCGGGGCGGGGGGGGGGGGACACAGACAGTAGACAGGAAATTGTTTGCATGGATTTCCAGAAAGGAGAAAATAATCTTACTGGCAACTGCAAACATTTGAAAAGGTATGAATGGGACCTTTCTTTGGACTCCTGATTATCTCACTGCTTCTTTATTTCTCCCACTGGCCTTGTTCACTGAGCTTTTTCCAGTTCTCTTCTCTACACCCAACACACACACACACACACACACACACACACACACACACACACACACAGAGAGAGAGAGAGAGAGAGACAGACAGACAGACAGACAGACAGACACACAGACACACAAACATACAGACACATAGAGAGAAACAGACAGAGACAGAGAGATGGAGAGAAACAGAGAGAGACAAAGACAGGGAGAAAGCAGAGCTCATTTGCCAAGGTATTCCCTTGCTCTTTATAGCTTGTGATATGGGTTAGCCCTATTTCTTTCCTAATTCATTAGTTCCAGCTTCCATATGCACCACTACACTAGCGCCACTTTCCTCGCAGTAGTTAATCTTTTATTAGTATTGTTCAAAACAATCATTTATTTTCATTCTGCTGCAGTTTTTTTTTCAGAAGAAGTCTTTTGCATTGTCCTGTTCTCTAAACATTCTGAAAATTTTGTTTAGATTTTTCTTTTGATGCGATGATTATTTAGGAGGGAGCTTTAAAATGGCTGTGGTGTTAATTTCTAACTGCATTGCAATCAGAGAATATCACCAGCACACATTCTTTTGTTGTTGTTGTTTAAGCTTAGTATGGAGTCCAGGGAGGCCTAGAACTCTCTACTTTGCCTAGGGTGGCCTCCAACTTCAAATCACCTAGCTTGCAAGTATATACCACCGCACAAAAATATAGGGAACATTTTATGTGTTTGAATTTGTTTAATAATTCAATGTTTTCCTTTTCTGGTTGCAGGCAGTGCTACATAATTATGTGTCAATGCACTGAGGGCTCCCATAGAGTTTAGTTACCTTATTGCTATGCCACAAAATTAGAGGGCAAATTAAATCTTATTTCATCACATTTTTCTTCATGTAGCTCCTTGCATTCCAATGTGTCACCCTCATGAAATGTTTTATAAATAACCGTGAACATATTGTTCTTGCATGGTATCAAGGTTTCACCTTTTGTAGAGAACTTTCATCTCCTCCTTGAGCCTTATCTGTCCTGGTGTTAAGCGCAAGTTTCAAAATACCAGGGAGAGATTTGACTAGGATTCTAGCGGATCTCAAGGTCGAGTATAGTAGTTCAGGACCACGGACAGCTCCCACACTGCCGGTTGCAGATGCATTGTCCAACTTTCCTGTTTTAGCCCAAGGGCCTGAAATTAGAACAGAGGCATGGAGAATCACCTACAAAAAGGAGAATTGGCTTCTGGTTTTATGCAAGCCTCAACCAACAGTTAATGGACCTTCCAAGATACTGTAATTCAAATATGGACTGTCCCACGTAGACTCACCTGTTTGAAGACTTGGTTTCCAGCTGATGGCTCTGTTTGGGAAGGTTGCAGAACATTTAAGAGGTGGAACTTTGTTGGATGAAGTGAGTTACTGGGAGTGAACCTTGAGATTATATACCCTGGCCACACTTGCCATCCCCTCTCTGCTTCCTGAGAGTGGTTACAGTGTTACCATCCAGCCTCTGAGGAGCAAAGTCCACGCTGCATTGTTATCTTTGCCATGGTAGACTGTATCCCTCTGGAACCTTCAACTAAAGTAAGCCCATTATGGGCTAGTTGATTTGTCAGTATATCTTGCCACAGCAAAGAGAAAGTAACCAAGACACAAAACCAGGAACTGTCCAAAGCAGAGTGTCCGTTACATGTCTTCAGTGTTACTGGTCTGCTGGGCAAGGTAATCTCATGACAAGGGGTATCTCATGTTATTTGGCTGAGGTACATTCTTACCAATGTATCCAATTAGGATGTGAGGACAATCTGGCTGCAACATTTGTTACCACATTGATCCCAGGGTTTATTCAGTTGATCAAGTTGGCTAGGCAGGTGTTCCTTTCCTCTTTCCATGTATGTCCCTCCTGAAGCTGTTTGACCAGTAGAAGAAGATGAACTTCCTTTCCTGACAGGAGGCCTGGTCTTAGATCAAGGGCATGTATAGCTGCACTCCCCTGCTGGAACAGTCTTCTCTCTGTTAGGTTGAAAATTAGAGCTTAAAACTTCACGGCTTTGCTCAGATACTGCCCGAGTGGCCATCTTCCAATGAGCTGCATTCTGAGTGCTCTAATGTCCTGCTGTCCTCCCCATAAAAGCCTGACAAGACAGCTAGTGTGCCCTGTGATGCTCCACCCAATCCCTTCTCTTAGTTCACAAGTTCCCACAGACTGATTAGCCAACTCACAGCCATGACACAGCGTAACTGTTCCTGGGTGCCTGGCAAGATGGAAGACTGGCACATTCAAGCAGCAAGGTGGGTCTTCAAACATCTGCTTAATTCCTGGGGGAAAAGTTTTGGTTAAAGGAGACTCTCTGTTAACAGATGTTTGTATATGACTAAAGAAAAGAGAGCAAACACTTAATTTATGAATATGGTGATTTGTCCTCTCAATTGATAACAGCCTAGCTAAGTACTCATTGCTATCATTCAGATTCAGCACAGAGTAAGTCTTGGGCTAAATGACAGTGGGCATCCAAGGATGGCTACAAAACAACCAGAAGGCCAACAAAGCTCTCAACAGTGGTTCTTGTTCTTCTCTTAAAAGCTTGAGAACATGCTTTCCAATGATAATAGCATAATAAACTCTGTCTCTCTCTGTGTGTGTCTGTCTCTCTGTCTGTCTGTCTGTCTGTCTGTCTCTCTCTCTCACACACACACACACAACTTTATATTTACCAGTTAAAATGCAGCCACTAGAAAGGCACATCAGTGCCTTTCTTCTGATACTGATCGAGGCAACTCAGCTTTCTTTAGGTAATTCCTTATATATTTATTCATTGACCCCCAAAAGCCATCCCTAATTTTTGTGAAGACCCTTTCTTTATGAAGTCAAGTGTCCTTGGTAGTTAATTAGTTAGCCAATTAGTTTAAAAACCCATACAGCAGAAGTGAATGCAGATGAAAGTCACATCTTATGAAGCCCTTCATTGAGCACTTAGCCTGCCATTCCCTGCCAATTATTGTGTTCCCCTTCTTTGCTGTGCTTAGTCTCTGGACAGTAGTTGGGGGAATTCAGGTATCCAAATAGTCTTCAGAAAGTGCCTGTAGATCTTTTCAGATGTGAGGTCTCTGTGTAGAGATGACTTAAAAAGAAAAAAAAAGGCCATGAAATGAGTCAGCAGCAACAGCAGAAGAGTGAGGTCTCTGTAAGATGCTCTCTGGCACATGGAGTTCCGAGGAAAATCCCTGGCTTCAGAAGCATGGAGTTTGCCTTGGTTCCAATAGAATGGGATAGTTGAGGACTGGAAACTCCAGAGGATAGAATTTATATTATTTCTTACCTAGAATCCTGAGGACTATCTGTATACACACACACACACACACACACACACACACACACACACACACAGAGAGAGAGAGAGAGATCATGGGGCTCTGCCCCTCATGGATGTGTTCATTCATTCATGGGTTAACTAGTTATGTCAACAATACCTCTATCAGGAAAGTCAGTTCGGTGTTGTTTCTTAGCTGTGTATGTACCTCTTACCATGTTAAGTTCTGTGCCATCTCAGGACATGGCAGAATCCCCACCAGCAAGAAGACCTTTACCAGATGGCACTCCTGAAAATAAACCTATCCAGTATTCAAACACAACAACAGAAGATGGACTAAGATGCTGAAATGAGGTTTACTCCAAAGATGGCACTGGTGTTTTTATATAGCTTGTCCTGTTAGGTGGAAAGCCCTGGGATGGGCATTTTTATTCTTTATAAGACCCCCCCCCCACACACACACACTCACTCACACACACAGCACAAACCATACAACTTTAACTGTACTTGCAGGCAGGTTTGCTTCTACTAGGGATTAGCCTACCCATCTGTTTTCTCATTAAAGAAACAAAATGAAAAATGAAACAAAACCAATTTCCACCCACTTATCCTCCCAGAACCTACACCTGTTACAATAATGTTAAGAACAATAAAACAGAACATATGAGTTTGTTTCATTCTCAAGTCTATAATTTGTGGCTCATCTCTTTTTTTTTTTTAGAAAACAATTTTATTTTCATTGTGTGCATGTGAGTGTTGCTTCTGCGCACACAAGCGCAGGCACCTGCCTCATGTCCTGATGGTCTCAGTGTGAATGTGAGTGGAGAGCTTCTGCAAGAGCTGACTCCTTCCATGTTTTCGTTTTATTATTATTATTTTTTCTTTCCATGTTTTCAACACTGCATTATCCCCAAGGGAATTCCAATTTCCAGTCATTTGACAATGCCACCCTTCCCACTGTCGTGATATTGGAAAGTGAACCTGGGCCTCATACATGCTAGGCTAATGCTAACCCACTGAGACGAGCTGTGTTTTCAGCCCCTTATACTTTTTTTTTTCTTTCTACAGTTCAGGGTAGGCTTGAACCGCTTCAGTCTCTGGAGTTGCACCACCAGAGCCAGCTCAACACTTCACAGATCAACATTCATCTCCTTATCAGCAACTTCCATTTTCCCAGAGTCTATAACTCACGGCTTCTTGGAAACTTTCTTGTTGATGTTGTCTTCTTTGTGAAGCTATTTGCCCCATACCTAAGACAGTAGAAGTGCGTCCATAAAGTAGCTGAGAGGTGTGGCTGAATACCAACTCTTTCGTCAGGCACCAGGGCTCTCCAGCTGTGGCAGATGAGACCCACCAGTGGCTGTGTGGCCTCCCTAGGCTCCTTCCAGCCTTTCTGAGCAGCACAGGGAGCTGGTGACAAGTGTGCAGTGACTTCCCTGAAGTCATTGGTTTATTGTCCTTGAGCGTCCTTGGATGGGTCTGCCCTCTCCCTGTCCAGTGTGATGTGGGCAGCCTGCAGGCTTATCTCCATGTGAGAGCTGTCCTGACTTAAAGCAGATGATGCAGGCAAAGGACCTCTTGGGGAGACTGGAGATGCAGATGTTACATGTGGGGATTTCAGGAGGCTGAAGCCTCTGATGAATGTGTCTTTGCTAAGTAGCTCCAGGCTGTGGGTTTGTTGGAGACATTTTTTTTTTCCTTTCTCAGATTCTTTCATATTTTCTGCAATGGACATGTATCAATAATACATGTGATGCTGCTCAGAAGCTGTTGTCTCCTGCTGCTTTTACAGATGTGGTGGTTCTGATTAATCGAAATCCAGGCCTGACATTGTAAGCAAAGGAAACGGCATTTACTCTGAACAGCATTCTGACTTTTTAGTTCTTGGGAATTCTGAACATGTTTAAACCATGTATTCCATGTGATTAAACGAACAGGCTCAGAGACTGGATGAATATTCTGGTCACTTCCTTTGTCCTCCTCCTGGTAGCTGCCTCGGCTTATTACACTTTGAAAATGGAGATGATGTAGTCATGGGGGCTGGGGATGTGGCTCTGAAGGTAAGAGCACTTACTGTGGGAGAACAAAGACCTGAGTTCAAATCCCTAGCACCCATGTAAAAGGCTGGGCATGGCTGTATTTGCCTGCAATATAACCCCAGTGATGGGAGGTAGAGGTAGGCGGACTGTGAGAGCTCGTGGCCAACCAGCCTAGCTGATTCAGTGAACTTCTGGTTCACTAGACCTTGTATCAAGATGATGAGGTAGAGAAGGATAAAGGAAGATGCCTGATGGCCTCTGGCTTCTGTGTGCAAACACAGCTGCACACTCAGGCACGTGCACACACACATCTAACACCAATTAATTAATTAATTAATTTAAAAAGCTATGATGCTTTCTTTTAAGAATATCCAGGTTCTCTTAGCCCCTCTTTGCCTCAGGCTAGCCATAGTTCTAGGCTTTCTAGATTTGTATCACAGTAAAATGAGAGGTTAGAGTTCCTTTTGTCTCTACCCCTTTAGGAAAACATCTACTTTATGTCCACATTACAGATTGCTAAATACAGGCCTACGACCTCAGGGGCAGGCATATACAACATTGCCTGTTCTCCTATGGGAAAAGAAACTTATTCACCTGGAATTTAGGTAAGGCTTGAAATTAACACGTGTGCACACAGACACACAGACACGGGGGAAGCAATGTTAGGGAACTTTCCAGACTGAACCATGAAAAGCTTTGGAGCATCTGCTTCTCCTGTCTTCAGATACAGCCTGAGATGGCTGCAATGTCTAACCTGCTGGAGGATGAAAGGTCAGTGGAGAGAACTGGGGCTTCTAGCCAACAGACAGACCTGTGCGTGGAGCTTACTGTCCTTCTTTGCTTTCCGTTGCTGTGATAAACACCATGACCAAAGGCAACCTGAGGAAGTGTGAGCTCACTTCATTTTATAGGTTATACAGTCTATCCTTGAGGAAAGGCAAGGCAGGAGCTTGAAGCAGAAACCACAGAAAATTCCTGCTTACTGGCTTGCCCAGATATATTTGTTATACAGCTCAGGTCTGAGTGCCTAGGGATGGTGCCACTCACTGTGGACTGGCCCCTTCTATACCAATTAGCAATTAAGAAAACGCCTCCTAGTCATGGCTACAGGCCAATCTGGTCAAAGCAATTCTTCAGTTGAGGTTCCCTCTTCCCAGATAATTTGTGTCAAGTTGATATGAAGCTATGACACTCACCATGGATGAAGATGTCTTTCCACACATTACAGCTGAATGACATATGGGTGTCATGTGTTATGTGGTATGTCTCTGTGTGTATGTGTGTTGTGTGTGTGTAGGCCAGAAGGAGATGTTGAGTGTCCTGCTCCATCACTCCCTGCCTTGCACCTTTGAGACAGGGTCTTTCACTGAAAGTGGAGCTAGGCTAGTGGCCAGGAACCCCCAGTGATCCTCTTTTCCTTACGCTTTGGGGTTTCAGGTTCATATAAGTATACTTAGCTTTCCTCATGTGTGCTGCGATCCAAACCAAGGTCTTCATGCTTACACAGCAGATGTACTTTTACAGGTGGAGCCTTCTTTCCAGCTGCCAAATTTAGGTTTTTTAAACAATGTTGTTTCTGAATGCATTTGGATGGAGAATGCTAATGGGCAGATCCACATAGAAGACCATGTCTAAAGAGAACAGGAGTGAGCAGACACTAACATGGGGGATGAACAATGTCAATCAAATGAAAAAACTATATTTTCCTTTCAGTTGTAGGCAATATACCTGTGGTCAGAAAGCCGGTGTTCCATTTTTTTTTTCTGGGCAAAAATTATTGCAGAGTCTATAGAACGGAATGTACCACTGATCTTTAAAATGAATCCTAAAGTTCAAATGAGAACAGGGAAGACTGTGTTTCATAATTTACGATGGGGAGCATTTCAGAGCTGATTTCATAAGAGAATTCATTAAGCCAGTAGCTTGCCATGCCATTTTAACTGTAGTGTTTAAGTATCTTTAGTTCTGATTTTTTAATTAGCAGAAGCAAATAAAGAGAGTTTCTTTCCACCTGTGGGGACTCCTGCTTCTATATGTCAGGTGACTTCAGATTTGTCCTGATGCAGCCGTTCTGATAATCACAGTGATTACCAGCATATTGTTAATTTCCTGAGACATCCGCCCATCGCCTCAGTGTTGGCTCTTATATGATCAAATGGGACCAAGGGCATAAAACCTCATAATAAGTATTGATTACTCCTGGGAAAGCGAGGCATGGGAAGTGTCAGACAAAATGTGACGAAAAAAATGCTTTTGGTGCCAGAAGAGGCTTTATCGATTGTTTGTCTACCTGCTTCTTCCTCTGTAACACACGTCCATGTGCACATATTCCTACCACCTGGGTCTTAAATGTCAGCCAAAGGTCGTGTGCTGAAGGCATCAGCCCTGGGGTGGTGCTGCTTGGGAATGGTGCCTTGCAGAGGACAAGATCTAGGGAGACATTTTAGGAACCTGGAGGCACCTCCTTCAAGAGGGTAGTAGTCCCTCCCTCTTCCTCTGTGTTTCACTTCTGCGCTGCCAGTAGGATTAGCTGTGCCCCGCCACGTGTTCCTGCTGTGAAGGACTGTGTCACCTCAGAGCAGAATCCAAAAGGCCAAGCCCTGGACTAAATCTATAACTAAGTTGAGTGTCTCCCGTATTTTGTCACAGTGGTGGATGCTGACTAACATGGACACACACACACACACACACACACACACACACACACACACACGACACATAGGACATTAATAGAGATCTTATCTGTGCCTTTTATGTCTCAGGTTCAGCTTCTAAATGTTTTATATTTATTAGCTCGGTTAGCCCTGAACACAATCCTGCAGACTAAATTACTATATATCACTTTGTTTATTTATAAGACAGAATTTCCCTTAGCCAAGGCTGGCCTTGACTTAGCTATGTAGCCAAGGGTGACCTTGAACTCCTGATCCACTTGCCTTCGCCTCCCCAGTGCTGGGATTATAGGTTTGCATTGCCATGCCCAGCAGCCACCCCTTCTTACTGTAGCTGGGGAACCCAGAAAAATGTAGACCAAGGCCACACAGGAGTCAGAAGGTTGCATGGAACGCTACCTGAGTACTGACTCCCACTGGGAGATGCTTCCTGCCCTCCTGCCTTATTCCAAGCCCATGAATAGAGGCCTGAGTAGCTCTCTGCACAGAGCTTCCCTCTATCTCTAGCCCCTCTCTTTTTTGGCTGGTGGCAGCCCTAGAGGGAGGTGCAGAGCCAGGCCTTTGCTGGCTGGAGGTGCAGAGCTCAGAGGTCTTGTAGGTGACCTTCAGATGAATTTTGTTTGCTGCTCACCTTACCTTATTCAGGTTCTGTGCCTGAACAAGTAACCTTTTCCCCAAGAACCACCATGAGCATCCTGCAGTCATCTACCCTCTTACTCATCCTGGGTTTTCCTTCAAAGTGTTTGTGACTACCAAGTAATAAGTAATGCATAATGGTTTTCTATTAATTCTCCTCTAACTTAAAAGGTAGTTATGAGAGGGCAGCGACTTTCCTGGTTGCATGCACTTGCTGTACCTGCAGTGGTGCCCAGCATATGGTAGGCACTCATTTGTATGTGTGATACTACGGTGTTAGTTAGCTACCCATCACTGTACCAAAGTACCTGAGGTAATCAACTTAGGAAAGGAAAAGGTTTATTTTGGATCACAGTTCTTGGAGTTCCAGGCCATGGTATAATGTGCCCTTTGCTGAAGGTCAGTGATGAGTAGTAGTCCCTGACAGCAAAACTGCTCATCTTAAGGCTGGAGTCCTGTAAATCCCTAATGACCTGAAGATCTCCCACTAGGCCCTTCCCTTCAAAGGTTGGACAGCCTCTCATAGCTCTGCCCAAGGTTACAAGTCTTTGACACAGGCCTTTGGAGACTGTTTAAGATATGATCTGTAAAAAGTACATTTTTGGCATTTGGATTTGGTTTCCCTGAGGTCAGAAGAACTGGAGTGGAGTCTGTAAATAAGTTGCAGAAAGAAAAAAAAATTCGGTAGCTCTAAGTACAAAATAAACCATATGCCTCTCATGGTATATGGCCAGCGCCGGTTGGAGCCATTCTGTACACTTCCTTGAGTTTGCTGACTCGCTCCGCACCCCGAGCTGCTGGCTTCTCATTGGGAAGGAGAAGAGCTTGGATCTCGACGCTGTGGCTTGACTAAGAAGGGAAATCAGTGAGAAGACTGTGTATCACCCAGGCTCAGCTTTACCTAAGTGCAGGGACCAAGTCTGACCTGAGTTCTCCAAGCTGCCCTGGGGAGAGACCTGATGGGGCTCTGGAGAACGCGCAGTCCCTAGAGCAGGCAAGCCTCCTCCCACAGGCACAGGACAGCAGCAGCTCCGAGGGCCTGAGCTTCTGGCGTAGACTCCAAAGTTCGGCTCTGTCTCTCCTTAGAAAGGTGACCTGGGGAAAGTCCCCGACCCCCTGTCTTTGTTACCGTCCTATCGCTGCAATAAGACATCATGACCAAGGCACCTTATAGAAGGAAGAGTTGCTTTGGGGCTTACGGTCAGAGGGTTAGAGTTCATGATTATTGGGTAAGGAAGCATGGCAGCTAGCAGGCAGGCATGGTGCTGGAGTAGTAGCTGATACAATCACAAGGCAGAGAGAGAGAGAGAGAGTGGACATAGTGTAGACTTTTGAAATCTCAAAGCCCACCCCCAGTGACACACCTCTTCCAACTAGGCCACAACTCTTAATCCTAATCCCAAACCCAAACAGTTCCACCAACCAGGCACTAAGTATTCAAACATATGAGCTTACAGATGCCATTTTCATTCCAACCGCTCCCTCCCACTCCCCCCCCCCACGTCTTTAATGAAGAGAATTGCACTCACCTTGTCAGGAAGCTCCTGGAATTTAATGATACAACATCCTCTCCCACCCACTCTTACCTTGTATCACAGTGGGCATTTCAGCCTGTTTCTGGGACTGTTTGGTGTGATTTTGTAAATGGGATTAGTGTATGCAATGCTCTATGTTCCACAATTGTAGAGAATGATCTTCCCGAGAGTGTTATCCACAGAACATTAATTTCTACACAGTCTATAATGAACCAAGCAGCAATTGGGAATATTGAAGGGAGGGCTCTAATACTTAGCATTTTCCAAATTTGTTCATTGGCATAATTTTCTTTTAGCTATATGCTGGATACAATATAAGTTCTTTTTATATTATAAAACTTTAAATTTATTTTCCTTTTTACTGTTTTTTGAAATTAACATCTTTTTGACAGTTTCATATATAGAGACTGTATTGTGATCGCATTTGCACCCATTACTCCTCTGTCTTCCTCTCACTCCTACTGACTTGCCTCATGTTCCCAACTAGTTTTTCTCCTACTTCTGCGCTGTTTCTTTTGACTCACTGAGTTTAATTAGCATTGATGAGTGAGCAGGGGTAAGGTGTTATTTACTGGCATATAGGCAACTTACCAATAGTGACACCACCAACCCTGCCCCAACACCAGCCACCAGTAACTGCCAGCAGCTCCTTAGCAGTGGGTGAAACCTCATGAGCTCTCCCCTCCCCTGGCCATGATGGAATGTGGAAGGGCTCAATATTGTGCAGTATTATATTGGTCTCTGCCACTGCTGGCTGAACTTAGGGTCTATAGAAAATATTTTGAGAAATATTGCTTTAAACAACAACACTCAGTCCTGACATATTTGACTTATTATACTGAAATGTCAGATCTGGGGGGTTGGGTGGGGGGCTGAGGGATTAGTTCAGTTTTAAAGTGCTGCCAAGCAAGCTTGAAGACCTGAGTTTGAGCCCTGGGTAAAGCTAGATGTGGGCCAGGTGTGGCTGAGTGTGATGGCATTCACCTTTGATCTTAGCACTGGAGGGGAGGGTGCAGAGGCCAGAGGCAGGTGAATTTCTGTGAGTTCAAGGTTAGCCTGGTCTACATAGCAAGTTCCAGGCCAGTTGGACATAGAAATGCATAGCGTGACCTTGTCTCAAAAAACAACAACAACAACAACAACAACAAACAAAAAGCTAGCTGTGTTGTTGGCCTGCTCTTAGAATCCCAGCACCGGGGAGGAAGGCAGAGACAGGTGGATCTCCTGGGCTATCTGGCCAGTCGGCCTAACTGGTGAGCTCCAGGCCAAGGGAACATAACAAGGTGGACAGCTCCTGAGAATTACACCCGAGATTGGCCTCTTTACACACCTGTGCACACACCTGTGCAACACACATGTGTGCCCACAGATGCGTGAGCACACACTCACCAAATCTGGCCCAAGACAGCAGTCTCATGTTTCATAGTGTTAGCTTGGGTAGTAGGTCCAAAGGCTAGGTAAGCATCTTGAATGATCCCCTTGTAAGCCAGCATGACAGCTCAGTCTGGTCTGACGGGATTGAAAGGAAGGCAATAAGATTCCTATGTACATTTCTCTTGCTAAGAAACCCTGGGATGGATTTGTAAAGTCGATTCTGAATAGTGACTACATTATAAATTTAAGAGTCTCCCTTGTCATTTTGGTACCCATTAGCCTTTAGGCCACAGGGAAACTTTAGGGAGAATCAGTTTCACACCTAAATCACTCTGACTCCACGTGAAACATCTCACTCCATGGTTGAAATCACACTGCTGTCACTAGCCAGCAGCTGAGGCCCAATACTTGTTGCTTTCCTCAAGCTGACGCATTGTCTGGTATTTTCTGATGACTTTTGGTATTGGGATCAAGTCTCAAGCATGCTGAGTGTATGCTCCACAACTAACCTACACCCAAACTCTCTGTCCGCGCGCGCGCGCGCGCACGCGCGCGCACGCGCGCGCGCACACACACACACACACACACGCACGCACGCACTTGTGCAACCACACACATGTGCACATACACTGCAATTCTTTCTCTCTTTCTTTCTCTCTCTTTCATACACACACAGAGAGAAAAATAAAAAAATATTACTTCTATTTTCTTAGTGAAATCAAAGCCAGAGATTGGTATTTGCAGTTTGTAAGGTAGGTGCTAGGCCTGGGGGAGGGGAGCCTGAGCAGGGAAGTGGGAGGAAGTACAAAGTGAAGGGCATGGGAATGGGGGAGTCTGACCAGCCTTTCGGGGGAGCTTTCATCTCTTGAGGAAGTATCAGAAAGTCATGACTCCATCAATTCTTTCCTCAGCAATAGATGGCATTTCAGGATAAAAACTGATTGTTGGAATTGATGAGGGGAGATGGCCAGTCCCTGAGACTTCTCACTCAGAGTTCTGCTCAAAGGAGTCTGGCAGCCCCTTGTGGGGTCTGGTGTATAGAGAATGCCCACAGGCCTGCGGAGAAGCCTGACTCTGTGTCGGGGGTCAGTTTCCTCTGCTAGGCCTAATCTCAGAGAGCTACTTCAGGGCCCAGGCCCAAGGGCCAAGGTTTCTTCTGTGTGGAGGAGCCCTGTTTGTCCTATCTGGCTAGCTTCTGACCTGAGACATTGATTCTCCAGGGTACCAAGACAGAAGCTGGGAAGAGAAGATGAATGGGACACCACCTCTGTCCTCCAGGGGCACTTGGTTTCCACACATGCACACACGCACACCTCACACACCTCAAGACTGTAGCGATGGCAAATACAACTGTATTGCATTCTGTGTCAGCCTAATATCCTTCCCTCAAACCAATGGAACTGAGACAAGGGTAGCCTGGAAGTAGCCCTTTCTGCGGCATTCTCCTCAGGAATGTGTGGTTGTTCTCCTCTGGAACTGACTACAGTGCTACCTGTTGGGAGCTCTGCAGCCTAGTTGCAGATCAGCATATGACTACCTGTCCAACAGGTTCCTCAGGGCAAGGCACCTGTGGAAACAGACTCTCACCTGATAAGACATGGGACTGCGTAGGAATTTGCAAAATTCGTGTAGCTTGCAGGCTCTTCTCTCTCATTATATGGGTTACTCTTCGGCTGGTTTTTAGTTTTACTTTGTCACTCACACATGCAATAGCTGTATTCTTTTTTCCTGGAAATTCTATTCTTTCTCCAATATTTTCCCCAAGACTTAACAGGGGGCTAATGTTTCTCAAAGCTCTTATCTGATTACTAACTACAACTCATAATCCTGGGAACTTTTCTGACTCAATAGAGATAGGTACATATGAGAAAACAACACTTGGAACATTAACCATGTCTCACAATTCTAGAAAGGAGAATAAGGCACACATACACCGAATAGGGAAAAGCCTCAGGAACACACATAGTGCCAATTGTTGAGGGTAAATTCCCTGGACACCAAGCATAGAATCATCGGTAGGATCTGGTATGCTCTAAGAGGAAAAAATACAATGCAAAATGTGGGATGGATAGATCCATCTTTACCATACATAGGAGCTTATATTGGTGGAAGCAGTATGGTTTAGTGAGATGGGAAAAGAGTACTTGTCGAAGCCTGCCTTTTACAGAGAGATTGAGACATGGGACCCGCTGGGGAAAAAAAAAAAAAGAACTGTATAAAAGCATATCTTGGGAACATTAAAGAATTGTCTGTGTTTGAGTATTGTTGTCCTTAAAGCATTGTGCCCATGTCTGTTACTTTTTAACTTTGTAACCACAAGTAGCTGCCGGCTGACATAAGCGCTGTGAGAGCAGGATGTGTCCGGCTCCATATTTAGTGAAGCCTGAAAAAAATGCTGAACTCTGTGTCTAGAAGAAGGTTATGCAGGCGGTAGGAAGGTGTATTTGGGGAAGCATAAAGGGCTTTCATAATGATATGATGTATTTTTTAAATTGTGATGTAGTTCTTAAGGTCAAAAATAGAAGCCAATAATAAAGCTATTCATGTAACCCTGATAAGAAAAATGTTGTAGAATATTATTTTAAGGTGCGTTACTTTTGTTTATGTTGCATTTGTTTAACTCTGTGAAGCTATGTTACTGTGCCTGTCTAAAACACCTGATGGTCTAATAAAGAACTGAATGGCCAATAGCAAGGCAGGAGAAAGGATAGGCGGGGCTTGCAGGCAGACAGAATATATAGAAGGAAAAATCTAGAAGGAAAAGATAAACAAAGAGGAAGCCAGTGAGGGAGGAGGACATCAGAGGCCAGACATCCAGCTACACAGCAAGCCACAGAGTAAGATTTACATAATAAGAGAATGGGAAAAGCCCAGAGGCAAAAGGTAGATGGGATAATTTAAGTTAAGAAAAGCTGGCTAGAAACTAAGCCAAGCTAAGGCTGGGCATTCATAATTAAGAATAAGCCTAGCTAGGCCGCAGTGGTGCATACCTTTAATCTCAGCACTCTGGGAAGCAGAGCCAGGTGGATCTCTGTGAGTTCGAGGCCAGCCTGGTCTACAGAGTGAGTTCCAGGACAGGCACCAAAACTACACAGAGAAACCCTATCTCAAAACAAAACAAAACAAAACAAAACAAAACAAAACAAAACAAAACACCCAAAAAACATCAACAACAAAAGAATAATCCCCTGTGTGTGATTTATTTGGGACCTGGGTGGTGGACCTCCCAAAAGAATCAGAAAACAAGAACAGAAAAATTCAGTTTAAATATAAATAAAGACAGCCTGAGCTTTTTGGGGCCACTTGAGTGCAATCCACTTGGTGGTCAGAAGTTTTCCTTTTGCTGACTCCCCTTTCCCTTTCAGGACGTGAACCCGAGCTGAGGCTGGAACCTGGCAGCTGACCTTATGCACTGATGGTCTCCCACCCAGGCTCTTGTCTGCTTTTCCATTTCATCTCATTGCATCCTCGTGGTAACACTTCCACAGAGATGTTGTTTTAATTAAATTGTTATCGTTATTTCACAAAGAAGGAAAGGCAAGCCTCAACACAGAGTAGGGATTTGCCTCACACAGCTAGTCCGTGGAAAATTCTAAGAGTTTGTCTCATTCCTGATCTTCAGTCTTTCCCCGGTTTATTTCCCTCCCTGTTGATGTCCCATAAGCCCATGGCTGAGCGAGGAGGTGTTGGGGGAGAGCAGCCACCTACTTCATACGCATCCAAATCAGAACTGGCCAGAGTCCATGAAAAACCAGTTTCACAGATTAAACTGAGCCCGTCTGAGCTCTGAAGGACTTCCTACAGGAGTGGAACTCGTTCCTTTTTTGGTCTGAGATTTTTTTTATTATTATTATTATTTTTTTATTTTACATACCAACCACTGTTCCCCCTCCCCCGTCTTCCATTTCCCTCTCCCCTATCCCACCGCCTATTCACTCCTCATAGGGGTAAGGCCTTCCTTGGGTAGTCAACACCAACTGGCATTTGGTCTGAGATTTTTGGTGGCTCTGGTAGCAGAGCTTCTGAGCTGGTGCAGTTTTTCTCTGACACTCAGCTGATAGTTGTCTCAAGAGCCAGAGTCACTACCCCGGCCTCACCTCACAGCGTTGCCATTTCTTCCTATTCAGAGGATGAAATTAGGGCTGGTGAGATGGTTCAGCATGTAAAGTTTCCTGCTGCAGACTCTGACCACCTGGATTTGAGCACTGGGACCCACAAAGAGGAAAGGAGAGAACTGGATTCTTCAAGTTGTCCTCTGACCTCCACAATACAAAATACATAGAAACAGAATTTAAAAAAAGATAAAAATGTTGCTCCCTACCCTCTCCAGGGTACCTTGAGTACCAGGAACCATGGACTCAAGGTGAGGGGATGACATGTATTCTAAGTCCTCGGTGGGATCTGGGCACAGTGCTGAGAGTCCTCTGTCTGCACTAGAGAGTCTCCCTTCTCTATATGAAGCTGTTAGAAACTGTCACTGTATGTGATGTGTTGGTTGGGGACACCAGTGACAATGCTAATTCTATAATTACACTTTGCACTTCTCGTCTCCTCCTGAAATCACAAAAGGATTTATACATCCTCACTCTGAATAGATCCATTAGTTAGGCTAAGATAAAAAGGCTACAGATAAGGCATCTGCCATTGGAGCCCAGTGGGGAGACAGCCAAGTGGAATTAGAGAGCCTTGTTCACTGATCTCTTCCCCTGAAAATGCCATTTACTGCAACTTTCTAAATGGCGATTTTGGCATGAGGTCTATGCTAGGTTGTGGAGGTCACTGAAGAGGTGATCTTCCCTACATGGGTTCACTCCTTCACGAGGACAGGATGGATTCCAACCTGCCCCTGTGGCTACTAATGGAGGTTGCTCTGGGATTTCTGTCACTCAGCTCAAGCTGCCCTCTACTGGGACAACATGGAAGGAGATGAGGTCTTAACTAGGGTGCTCTCTAGGTTCCTCTTATAGACTCTTCTCTGTCCCAGGGCGATTCCCCTTCTTGTAAAGTGATGTTGTAATCTGCAAACTGAATGTCCTCCAAAGCCCACATACCAGAGTTTTGGTTCTGGGTTTTCACTGTTTGGGAGGTGGTGAAAACTTCCAGGGTAAGACCTAGAGGAAGGTCTTTAGGTCACTGAGACCAAGTCATTGAGGGGGAATAAAGGGACCCTTTCTGTTTATCCTAAGATGTGTAGCTTTGTTGCATCAAGCATACCCATTGTGATGTGTAGGCTCAACTCCGGCCCCAAAGGAGCAAGGCCAACTGAAACCTCCAGAACTATAAGGTGTTGGGAAATATTATTTTAAGGTGTGTTACTTTTGTTTATGTTGCAATTGTTTGACTCTGTGAAGCTGTGTTACTGTGCCTGTCTAAAACACCTGATGCTCTAATAAAGAGCTGAATGGCCAATAGTGAGGCAGGAGAGAGAAATAGGTGGGGGTGGCAGACAGAGAGACTATATAAGAGAGATCTAGGAGCAAGAGAAGGAGGACGACATCAGGGTCAGCCACCCAGCTACACAACCAGCAACAGAGTAAGAAAGAAAGGTATACAAAAATAGAGAAAGGTAAAATCCCAGAGGCTAAAGACAGATGGGCTAATTTTAAGTTAAGAAAGGCTGGCAAGAAACAAGCCAAGCTAAGACCAGACATTCACAATTAAGAATAAGCCTCCATGTGTGATTTATTTGGGAGCTGGGTGGTGGGCCCTCCAAAAGAGCAAAAACAAACACTAACAGTCAGGAAAACTTAACCCTTCTGCTTTATAAGTCAATCACCTCAGGTATTTGATACAACAATGGTGCACTAATTAACACAGAAGTTACAGAGAGGGAGCAGCCCTGTGTACTTGGTAAGCTTCTCTGGATGCAGCTGACCAGGCCAGGGATAAAGTCCTAAACTATCTGAACAGGTGCCTTCTTCAGACAATTGAGAATTAGCAGGAAATACCTGGCCTCTAGAGCACATCATTACTTTCAAATACTGTTTGATTCACCATCCACTGGGCTTTGGGGAACCAACTCTATGATGGAAAGTAAAGGTAGAGGACAGTTCAGTGTTTAGGCCCAGGGATGTAGCTCAGTGGGTAGAGTGCTTGCCTAACAGAGACAAAGCACTAGGCTCTATGACCAGCTTTACATAAAACGGACAGGGTAGCATGTGCCTGAAGTCCCAGCACTAAGGAGGTGGAGAGTGAGGAGAGTCAGAGGTTCAAGCTCATCCTCAGCCACTTAATAAGTCTGAGGCCAATCTGGAGTACAGGAGAATATTTTCAGACCACATGTGTTCCCAGTGCCATTCCAGAACATTCTGAAATGTTGCCTACCAGCCCCAAAGACATCTAATTCTCTAGGGAAATAGTCTTTGTTTGACTTACTATTTGCTATCGATTACCGTCCAGACTCTATGAGGTTACATGGTAATTTTTTGTCTGCCAAAGATGCTAATGGCTTTCTTCTTGCAAAAAGATTTTATTGCCTCCTAGCACATTAACCAGTGTGGTCTGCAAATTAGCATCCATTTTCAGCTGTTCCTGATGGCCCGTTGAAATCTTTGCCCTTCAAACTGTTCTTGAAATAGTGTTACCCTCTTGTGGTTCTCTCTCTTGTGAAGTCAATAAATCTCCACAATGTGCAGAAGAGGACTGTTTTCACTTTTTGAAAGTTATGCTTTGACAATTTAATTGAAGGCCCCAGGGGAAAATTCTAAGCATTGTTGGGTCTTGGTCAGAAGTGAGGTGGGAAGGGGGAGGCTATGCTGGCGTGAGGTTCATTCTCATGTATTGAGAGTCCTGGGCTGGGATCCTCCACGGAGGTGATGTGAGTTGGTATGTATCATAAGAAACAATGGGACTCTAGTAAAGAGAACCAAAGTAGGGAAGATGGGAGGGAAGAGCAAAGAGTAACACACACTCTGAATTCAGCAAACAGACTGCTGGTATCACTGGGCAGGGACCGTGGGGACACGGTCGGCAATTTGGTGAACATCCTCATTTAGGATGCACCTGAGTCATCAATACTCATGCCTTAGGTCTAGAACATCACATGGTAGCCTTAGTAGAAGTAGTGTGAAGAGGTAAATGAATTTCTACGTTTTAGTTGCCCAGAAGAGCTAGGAGCCTTCCTCCTGTGATGACCACCTCTGCCATTGATGTTATGAGGAAGAGACTCCAGGAAAATAATTAACTCGTCCCTTGTTTGTCTTTTGACAGAGAGTCTAACCATGTAGTCCTAGCTGGTCCAGAACTCACTCTGTAGACCAGGCTGACTTTGAACTCAAAGAGATCTGCCTGCCTCTGCCTCCATTACTGCTGGGATTAAAGGTGTATGCCACCATACCTAGCCCTTCATCTATATTTTTGCACAGCTATAATTACTACAAAAAGGATTTATTTATTTATTTATTTATTTATTTATTTATTTATTTATTTATTTATTTATTTATTTATTTTTGGCTTTTTCAAGACAGGGTTTCTCTGTGTAGTCCTGGCTGTCCTGGAACTCACTCTGTACACAAGGCTGGCATCAAACTCACAGAGATCTGCCTGCCTCTGCCTCCCGAGTGCTGGAATTAAAGGAGTGTGCCACCACAGTCTGGCATAAAAAAAGAATTTAAACCCAGGATTTTTGGTTTCTTCTTTTAAAAAAAAATCTCAATAGTTTATGTGACTCCCTCTCTCCCTTCCTCTGCTTTCTCCCTCTCTTCATTCACTCTCTCCCTCTGGTGATGTATTGTGTACCTTAATAAACTTTACCTGAAGATCAGAGAACAGAACAAGCCACTAGATTAAACGTAGAGGCCAGGCAGTGGTGGCACACACCTTTAATCCTAGCACTTGGGAGGCAGAGATCTGTCTGGATCTCTGTGAGTTCAAAGCCACCCTGGACTATGTGAGATTGACTCAGCCTAGGAGGGAAACAAAGCCAGGCAGTGGTAATCCTAGTACTTGGGAAGCATACACATCTTTAATGCCTGGGTGGAGAAAGGTATATAAGGCGTGAGGAGACAGGAACTAAAGCCTTTTCGGCTGAGGAAGCTCATTCAGCTAGAGGCCTATTGGCTGGAGCTCTTTCAGGCTGAGGAGTTGGTGAGGTAAGAGGCGGTGGCTGTGGCTTGTGCTGCTTCTCTGATCTTTCAGCTTTCACCCCAATATCAGGCTCCAGGGTTTTTTAATGACAAGGCCTTTAGAAATTTGTATTATACCTCCCTCCTGTCTTTCTCCCTCCCTTCCTTCCCTCCTTCTTTTCGATTTAATTTCTCAAACATGTCTTTAAGGCATTGGGTAGGCTCCTGGGTTACAACAATAAACAAAATTCTTGCTCTCTTGAGAGTTTACATTCCTGGGAGAAGGGGACACACACACACACACACACACACACACACACACACACACACACAAAGATATGAAGAAAGGAAAATTCTCCCATGACAATAAAACGATATGGAAATTACAGTCTTCATATTTGTTGCCGTGTGATGCCACCACCACCAAAAGTGTCCCTCTGGCCCGGAGAAGACGTCACAGACACATCTGCAGTTCTCTCCTTCCAAGGCCTTTGGCACGGGCGCTCCAGCTTGGAGCAGACAGAGCCGCTGGAGGCAGCCGCGCTGCTGGCAGCCGAAGCCTCAGCACTGATTTATGACAAAGACAGCGAAGACAGAAGACAGCCTTCTTCAGCCTCAGCCGTTTACCCTTCGTTAACATCTCTCTATTCCTCCACCCTTTCTCCTCCCAAGGCTGTTCTCAAACTGTGCGGCTACTTTTCTCTTCAACTGCGAAGCAGCCAACTATCTGGCCACGTTCACAGTTTGGCCTGCCAGCTGCTCGGCCGTCACCGCCAACTGCGGCTCCTGTGACTCTGCAGTCACCTCTACACGGCTGTCTCTGCTGCTTCTTTATCTGTGTTACCTGTTGAGCCCTCACCACGGAAAGAAGCCGAGAGAAGACCACTCGAGCAAGCCCTATGGGGCTTCACGTTTCAACACCCAGAGAGGCAGTCCAAGAGTGTGTCTCCTAGGTAGGAGTGTCAGACGAGAAGTTCAGTCCCATCACAGCCTTGCCTCTTGAACACCAATCACAGCTTGTCTCAGCAGTGCCCCTGCTGGGCACCAGGGGAAGCGCTCCTCCTCCAGCATGGTGGAAATAGTCATCTAGAGTTCCCAGAGGCTTGTGATAATTGCAAGACGGCTGGTGCAAATCGCTTGGCGCTGCCCTGGAGCTGGGACAATTTGCTTCGATTGTTGTGTAGTTTTTAAAACGGGTCTGCAGAAAGACCCAGTCTCTAGCACTTGTACAGAGATTGGCTGGCCGGCCCCATGAGTGACAGTCTTTTTACTCAAGGCATCCAGGAGGGTCTGGGAAAGTGCAACAGCTACTAATTACGGCATCAGATTACTGTATTCTCACCTATATTTGCTTATTTACAAGAAAATGGACGTCAGAAGTTTTTACAGTACAAATTTAAAGAACTTATTCTTAATACTAACTGATTTGAGTAATGCTTAATGCTTGTCTGAGGGTCCCAAGGAAAAGTGAGTCCTTCTCTGTCTCAGCCAGAGTGGGGGTGTATCCCCATGGGTTGTTGGGGGGCAAGAAGTGGCTGGCACAGAAATTCTGGTAATATAGATAAATCAAGAACAGATCAGGGATAGTGTGTGGGGGAGGCAGAGACAGCACATACACCTTTGCCCGTCAATAAAGCCATATATACAAGTGATAAAGAGCCCATGTAGCTATGCAGAGGTGCATCACCATGTTCTCTGATCAGCCTTCCTGGCTCTGCTTCTGGGAAAGCCACCTCAGTGTGAATCTTCCGAGGCTTTCTATAGCATAGAATGACAGAATCATGTCCGGACCCTGGGTTGTAGATTCAACCCTTTGCACAATTCCACCTGCCTATACTTTTCTGGAACTCTCTCTTACCAGCCTGCTACCTACCCTAGTCTTCAGCTACTTTGTTATAATCACTGTGGCCTGAACATTTCCTGAGGTGCCATCCCAGTTCTGACTGGCTCCCCGCAGACAGCTCCATTCTCAGTCCTGTGGGTGTTGATGCCATGACCTCTCCATGACTCAGTTCACTGTCCTCCTGTTTGTCAATGGTCCTTGGACAGCCTCTGGTTCCACTGGAGTCTCCTCCTTGGATTGACAAAGCAGAGCAAGCCCAGCATTGTTTATTTGTCTGTACCTGCAAGTCCGCCCAGCTCCTGACGTCACAGAAGGTGGGACAGAAACATTAAGTGCAAAGCTTTCATCCCTTCCAAGAGTAAGCTTAACAATGTCCTAGAAAGCACTCAGCTATGTCGTGCTCATTCATTTCTTCTTGTGCACAACTAACTACCATAAACATGCCAGTTTGAAGTCCATGCTGCTTTATGATTCTGAAGTTTTTATAACTCAGAAGTTTGGGTGCGACATGGCTGGATGCTCTGCTTGGGAATCTCACAGGGCTGAAATCGGGTAGAAACCACTGTTGTTCTCATCTGGAGCCTCAAGTCTTCCTTCAAGCTCACTGCTTTTGGGGATTCAGTTCCTGAGATTGTAAGAATGAAGTTCCTGTATTCTTGCTATCTGTGGGGGTGCACACATCTTCCTCCCTCCCTCCCCACCACGTGTGTGTGTGTGTGTGCACTCAGCTCCTACACTGTGGGGAGGAACAAGAGTATCCTGTATAGATGAGAATTCATGACATGAACATGGCCATGTCAAGGATGCCAATGCCTTGGACTCATGGGAGTGGCAAGGCCTACCCCAGGTCAAGCTCAGGTGAATGGCAAGGACTTCTGGTTCAAGCATAGATACTGATACATGTTTGACCTTTAGCTAAAAGGAGTGCATGCAAAAAGTACAGAAGGCAACTTCTTTGTCAGGGATGACTGCATGACCACACTTCCCGGAGGCTTCTCCTCTACTGATATCTCTTACTGAAACCTCCTACCAAGATGTATATAATATGCTGTATATAATAAACTCGATGAATATCCAGGCTGCTGGTGTATCTCCATGCTAGTGCATGGTCCACCTGATCCCAGCTTTATATTACATGTCAGTCTGTCTTGCCTTCCTTCTTTCCTTCTTTCCTTGTTTCCTTCCTTATTTCCTTCCTTCTTTCCTTGTTTCCTTCCTTCCTTCCTTCCTTCCTTCCTTCCTTCCTTCCTTCCTT
>CABHPH010000194.1:0-42968 GCA_902168325.1 Peromyscus nudipes
GAACCCAAGTCATGGGACAGGCAGATGCCATTACAGTGGATGAGCTCAGAAAGTTCAAGGTGAGGCTACTGTCTGTGCTCCTGTGCAAGGGCTGTGAATGCATGCCTTGGGATCCCAATGCAGATGGACACCATAGACCTCACTGACAAGCTTATCAGCTTCTGTCTGGAGGCATACGGCAAGGAGCTCACAGTGATTGTACTTAGAGACGTAAGCATGTGGGAGATGGCCAAGCAGCTGGAAATGGTCATTATCAGAGTCTGACGCTGTGTCAGCTGTGACCTGTGCTCCGCCTCAGATGGCAACCAGATCAGCACATTTTGTGTACCAGCCCAGGCAGGCACTCACTGCCAGGGTCCCAGACTTTGATGGGGTGCCAGCTGCAGAACAGTACCAGGCACTGTGCACAGAGACCACCAGCTCAAGCAAGACAAGGGAGCTCTTCAGTTTGCTCCAGCCTAGAGCTGCAAATACCTGCTCCTCAAAGCCCCGAGGAATGCACAGCCCTGCTTGGTGGCTGACCTGGAGCAGAGCTGAGGTATCCAGCAACAACCCCTGCATTTAGCTCCTGCCTTGTCATACACAATTTGTGGAGAATAAAAAACTGAAACAACTTTGAAATGGATACATGTGAGTACACCTGTGAAGACAGGCTGGAAAAAGGCAAATAGAATCTGTTAAAACAGAAATTGTAAAAATTACTCTGGTCAGTTGCTGCTTTCCCCTCAAAAACAGGAGGGTTGACAAGTTCAAACATTTGTTTTAGATATATTAATTTCAGAGCTTGTAAGTTCTCTTGAAGGGGGATTCTCACTGTGTTGCCCAGACTGGCCTCAAATGCCCAATCGAGCCTCCTGATTCAGCATTCTGAGTAGCTGGGACCATAAACTCAAGTCCATATGTCACTGTAGATAACACATATTACCTTCAGTAGGATTATTCAACATCTGTCTGAGGTTGACTTATGTGATGTCATTTCTTGCTTTCTTTAGACTAATCATTTGAAACTGTATGTTTTATTTAAAAATTGTTTTTTCTTCCTTTCAGCTAATATAATTGTAGTTTATTTTTAAGATCTGTTTTTGTGTGTGGGAGTTCACCACATGCATGCAGCTCTCTCAGAGGCTGCCTCTCTCATGAGGGCATTGGAGCCTCAGGAACTGGAGTTCCAGACGGTGGTAAGCCACCACGTGGGTGCTGGGAATTGAACCCAGGTCCTCTGGAAGACAGCCAGTGCTCTTAACCACTGAGCCATCTCTCCAGCCCTACTTTGTTTATTACATTATTTATTTTGCATGCGTGCACAGGCACATGTGTGGAAGTCTAAGGACAAAATTTACAGGAGTCCCATAATTGAACTCAGGTCTTCAGGCTTGGCACTGAGCCACCTCACTAGCCTCCGTGTTTGCTGGACTGGACCTCACTATATTGACCAGGCTGGCCTCAGAATTTGAGCTATCCTCCCACTTCTGCCTCCTGCTGTTAAGATTATAAGCATGCCTCACACACAGTTGGTTTATTTGACCCTTGGTGATTTCTTCACTTACTAGTCTGTGTGCTATCTGTGAAGTAAACATTCTGCTCTAAGAATCCACTTTAAAAAAATTTGGAGACAGAGTATATTGTCCTGGAACTTGATCTTATAGACCAGGCTAGCCCTTAGCTCAGATCTCCTGCCTCCTTCCTGAGTACTGGGATTAGAGGTGTGCATCACCCCAAGCCCAAGAATCTTTCTCCCCCATACAGGGCTTCTCTATGTAGCCCTGGCTGTCCTGAATCTCAGAGATCCACCTGCCTCTGCCTCCTGAGAACCTAATTCTTTTTTTTTTTTTTTTTGTTTTGTTTTTTGTTTTTCGAGACAAGGCTTCTCTGTGTAGCTTTGCCTTTCCTGGAACTCGCTTTGTAGACCAGGCTGGCCTCGAACTCACAGAGATCCGCCTGCCTCTGCCTCCCGAGTGCTCGGATTAAAGGTGTGCACCACCACTGCCCGGCTGAAAACCTAATTCTTGATGACATCTTATGCCATTTGCTGTCTGTCCTGTAATGAGCTCTGTGAGCCGAGCCCCTTTTGGTTGTGTGTGCTTCGAACGGATCAGAACTTAGTACTGCACCCATCCCTGTCCCTAGTTACTAATTCTGGCCTAGGCTGCTTTTGTCGGTATTTTGTGCTTAGGATTACAGATAGAGGAAAAGTTCAGTGGGGACTTTAAAATTTAGAGCTCCTGGGAGTTAGGGCACCTAAGAAGCTTACTTGAGGCCCAGATTCTACCTTCCCTGTGAACACATCACCAGTGTGATCATTTTGGAGTGTTGTTTGCCATGAGGTGAAGTTCACCAACAGAGTACAGCCACATAAGCTATTTATTTTTTATTTTTTTTTTAAGAATGTGTCAATGTCTCTGGCTTTTAATGACTTCTGTGCTGAGAAAGCATACTTTATATGGTCCCCAAGTCCTCAGTATCAGTCAAGCCCATCTTCAGTGAACTAATTTTCCAGAGTTTTAGAGTTAGTCGTTTACTTGTGGCACTATTAAAGTTCAAGGGTAGCCGGGCATGATGACACACACTTGCAGGTCCAGCATTCGGAGGTTGAGCCAGGAGGGTCATGATGAGTTTGAGGCCAGCTTGAATTACAGTGACTGTCTCAAAAAAACAAACATGAGTAAATATTTAAACAAATAGTTTTAAAGTTGCAGGCTATTTGCATTATCAGGTCATTTTTGCACCCTCCCCCTGCCCAGTCCGGTTGTTGACTGAAGTTGCTAGTAACCAACCAGTTACATGTTTATGATAGATTTTAACTGGTCCACAGAAAAATGCTCCAGTTTTCGATTTGTTTTGTTTTGGTCTTCTCTTGCCTCACATAAGTATAGCAGGCAGTGGGATGTACCTCTTTAGTCTGTGACCTTGAACAGTATCTGACAATTCATTAGTATCTTTGATTCTATTTTAGAAGCACAGCTGGCCAGCTTTTCATACCCATTGCAGCTGAATACTCAGCCTTGAGTTGAAAATATTTTTTAAAAATATTACATCTACCCCGGTGTGGTGGCCCATACCTGTTTTATCCCAGCACTTAGGAGGCAGAGGCAGGTGGATCTCTGAGTTGAAACCAGCCTGGTCTACAGAGCGAGTTCCAGGACACCAGGACTCCAGTGAGACCCTGTCTCAAAAAAAAATTCTAACTGAGGGATCCATTGCCTTCTTTTGACATCCATGGGTACCTTGGTGCATACATACAAATCCTTGCAAACTTCCTCATATATGCTGAACATCTTCTGACTTTTTTCTGTCATCATTCTCTTGAACCATAAATAACTATTTACATAGCATTTACCTTTCATCAGGTATAATTAATCTAAAGATGATTTAATGTGTTGGGAGGATGTATATATGTTAATATGCAGATACTACACTATTTTACTCGTGGACTGCAGCAGGAGTGTCCTAGAACCAATGCCCTGCAGATATAAAGGAAAAACTAATGAAATGATTGCTCACTGTGACCTTTTTCTTGTGTAAAAGGTCACAAGGACTGTATTGACAATAAACTTACAATGACTAAAGAAGTCTAACACAGCTCTTCCCTACTCCTGTCAGAATCGACTACAGTCTCAAAGAGCATTGCTTCTACAAGGCACTGAAAGCCTGAACCGGGCCACCCAGAGCATTGAGCGTTCTCATCAGATTGCCACAGAAACTGACCAGATTGGTACAGAAATCATAGAAGAGTTGGGGGAGCAACGAGACCAGTTGGAACGTACCAAGAGTAGAGTAAGTCTGGGCAATATGTGAAGTAGGTGGGTCCTCCATACAAAGGCCAGACACGACAGCAGGACTGGATTCTGGGAATAACTTTGTTCTTCTTCCCCTCTCCCCCGACATACAATATACTTTTCTTAATTTTTAAATTGCTTGGCTAAGAAATTCCCCCTTAGAATTAATTTTACAGAGCTAGGGAGATAGGTTAATTAATAAAAGTAGCAGCTCATATCTGTAACTCCAGAGTTGGGGGATGAAGATTAGAAACAGTTGGATCTTTGGAGCTTGTTACCAGCCAGTGTGGCCAGGTTTATGTGAGAGATCCTTTCTTAGCAAGGTGGAGAGCAGTCAAGGAAGGCACCCTCAATTCCTACACAGACGTGCACATACAACACACATACATACCAAAAAAATACATGTATGCATATATATTTGTGACTGAGTCTCATTTAAGCCTGGCTGCTGGCCTGGAGGAATTCAGTGATTCTCCTGCCTCTGCCTTCTGGAATTAAAGTTGTGTGCCACCATGCTAGACCACAAAGAAGTAATTTTAGCTTTAAGATTTAGAAATCATTAGAAGTTTTGTTTCTGGAGTATCTGATTTATGCCACTCCATCTCCTGCTTTATTCATTACAAGAGAATGTGAAAACACATGCAAGGGTTCAGTGTCATCAGCATATTTTAATTTCAGATCTAGTGGCATATTTTTCTATTCTTAGTAAATGTATACAGGTGTTTTGCCTGCACACATGTCTCTGTACCACATAGGCAAGAAGAGGACATTGGATTCCCTGGAACTGGAGTTAGATTGTTTTGAAGCTGCCATACAGGTCCTGTCAATCAAACCTGGGTCCTCTGATCGAGCAGCAAGTGCTCTGAACTGTTGAACCACCTTCTCCAGCCCTATTTTTCTATTTTTATGAAAATACTATCTACTTATGTGACTTTTTTAACGCAAAGCCTCTTTTTTCCCACATGTCAAAAACAGTACAACTGATAGTTTATTGGTTTATAAATTATAGTTCAATCCCATTAGCCTAAGGTAAGTTGCTCCAGTGAGGGAAGAAAGCAGAAATGTGGGTCAACTGATGACTGTATTGAGCTTCTCTGGTCTACTATGATTGTAAGAGGCTTTGGGAAATTACTTCTTCCTTTATATAAATGGGATAGTTTACTTCAAATTTAAAGAATAAAAAAATAGTTTGCCTGTTGAATGTTTATGAATATATATATATATATATATTTGGTTTTTGGAAACAGGGTTTCTCTGTGTAGTTTTGGTGCCTATCCTGGATCTTGCTCTGTAGATTAGACTGGCCTCGAACTCACAGAGATCCACCTGGCTCTGCCTCCTTAGTGCTAGGATTAAAGACATGCACCACTACCGCCCGGCTCCTGAGGCAAATCTTAACTGAAAACATTGTAGCCAGGATTTGGACAGGAAAGTACTAACTCACTGTGAGGATTTGATTTTCTTGTACATCTTATTAAAGAGATTCCCCCCGCCCCCATTTTCCTATTTTGTGCAAATTCACAATAAAGTGCCTCTCTCAAGGCAAATTGCTAACAGATTGTGTAAGTTTTGGGTCTTGAATATACTTTGTAGATTGGTTGAACTTAAAACACCAAAGATTGATCGGAGAGAGTGACTTACCAAGGCCACAGAGCAGCAGTAACAGACAGCAAGGAGCATCAGTGAAATGTCCTTCTGCTAACTAGATTAGGAACAGGTAATCAAATGAGAAAGGTACACTGGGGCTAATTCCTTTCTCCATTCAATGTAACTACTCAAGCAAGTCAAGAAAAAAAATAACCAAGATCCTAAAAGCAGGACTAGAGAGCAGCACTTTCTGCTCTTGCAGAGGACCCAGATCCTGGGGATCTAATGCTCACTTCTGACTTGTGTGAACACCAGACTTGCACATGGTGCACATACATACATTGAGGCAAATACTCATACATACAAAATAAATCCTTAAAAAAAATAAGCAAACACCAACTCAAGAGGCTCTCCTAGTGTTTGATGAAATTCAAATCTTAAATTGTCCTGCAGTCACTGGCCAGGTACAGATGAAGCCTTCCTATTTGGCAGTCAGAAAGGTTTGGTGCTACAACTGTGGCACTATTCTTTTTTTTTTCTCCTAAGACAGAGTCTCATATGGTAGTTCTGGCTGTTCTGGAACTCACTACATAGACCAGGCTGTCTTCAATTCACAGAGCCTGCCTCTGCTTCCCATGTGCTAGGATTAAAGGTGTGCACCGCCATGCCTTTAGCCTTCCTGTTTGCATAGCCAGGGTGAAGGATTAGTTTCCTCACAATCACCCACTCCTGCAGGATCAGTGAGCCACAGCCATTCCCTCCTCGATGAGCACCCACATGCCTTGACCTTTCTAGGTTCTTTCACTTAGACTCAAGTATAAGCCATTAAATCCATTGCATTTCTTAACGAAGATCTTTTAGTACCCACTGTTCAAATTCTATAGAATTTTTTTCAAAGGAGAAGGAAATGATTGTTATTTTCTCTTTCAGCTGGTAAACACAAATGAAAACTTGAGCAAAAGTCGAAAGATTCTCCGCTCAATGTCCAGAAAGTAAGTTTAAAAAAAAATCAACAAAACCTCAACTTCTTGAGACTTACTGTTTTAAGCTTTCTTAGTTGAAATACAGTAACTTAACAAATGTCCTAATAAATAACCTTAGTGCTATACAAGCTCTCCACCCAGCACTCACCATCCAAAGAAGAGCGTAGGCTGGTGCAGTTTAAACCTCAGGATAGAGTCCTTTGGTAAAGCCGTGGGAGGCTTGTCCGCTGGCACTGTTAACGTCAGTTTCCGTTTCCCAGAGGGGACCTAAAGGACTGATAGGCTTTTCTACTCCCTGAGCAGCTTTGTCAACGCCCAGCGTGAGCACTGACGGTGCTTAGTTCCTGCCTTTCATGGCAGACCCTTTTGGGAGTCCTGTCCTGTTAGCAAGAAGTATTAAACAAGCTGGCAGGTGGTAAAGGTGGTTGTGGGATAAGTTGAGGGGGAGAAGCATCTCCAAAGTTGTCCTCTGACTGCCACAAGTGACAGTGGTGCACACATGTGTGTGCACATATGCACTGATTAGACCAAAACAACCAATCTGAGGTAAGTACTCCCAGCAGCAAAAACAAGGTCAAAGGGGAGGTACTGACTGGGCTAACCTGGCTGTATAGTAGTGTGGTGTGTCTTTGTATACATGCGAGCTAACAAGAACTACAATAATCCATTCATTTAACCAGCAATTGGAGTAGAATTTTCCCAAACAGTGTAAATTCCTTGTGAGATAAGGAGAAAGATGATGATAACCTGAAGTAAAATTTTTAGAGTGATTGTTCAGGTATCAGAGCAGAGGGAGAGATGGGGAAGGGAGAAGTTACAAGAGACTAAAAAGCAGTACTCAAGGCCTAGTTACTTGACCTAAAAGCAAGACCCATCCATGAGCTTAATGGACTTTGAAACCGGAGTATACCTCAAGCACTGCTTCCAATGTGCACTCAGGGCTGTGTGTATAACTGATAGGACCATATGTAAAGCAGCAGAAATACAAGTGGAGGATATTTTTAGAATTAAGAAGCCATGTTTATGTTTTGGTATTTATATTCCTGTTTGCCACATGTCTGATGTACTAAGTGATGCCCTTCAGTTACAGCTGAAGAACACCATAAATTGTCAGTAGCCCAAGGACTTAGGCCTTGGTGCTAAGTGGCTGTGTGAACGAACACAGATTCCATCTGCCTCACTGTATCCAGCATTAGAAACAGCTAGACCTAAGGTTACCCAGACTCATGTCTGCTTTTTCTGCTTGTCTTTGTAGAGTGATAACCAACCAGCTGCTGCTTTCCATCATCATCTTACTGGAGCTAGCCATCCTGGTCGGTCTTGTGTACTATAAATTCTTTCGACACCATTGAACTTCCTGGAGGGAAGGGCTTGTGGACCAGAACCTTGACTCTGATGAACGGTGTTAGGCGTATATATTGCTGCTGTGGGCTAACAGTTCAAGAATGCATTGTGTAGCCAGACTCTGGGAGGGCGGGCCACGGAAAGCCACATCAATGTGAAGGAACCGCAACAAGACCAGTATGATATACTAAGGTAATAAATGCTGTTTATGACTCCTTCAGATTTACACGTATAACATTAATATCTTGTAAACTTCAAAAAGAAACAAAAAACCCAAATACATTTACAGTAGTGGTATTGGTCACCAAATAGAGAAGGGGAATTTTACAGCTATGAGTGCACAGATGTTCGCATTAAGGCAATATTGCTCCAGACAGCTGCTTAATACTTGTCCCCTTAACTGCCTTGCAACTCTGAATGCCGTGGTGAAAGGTGCAGTTTACGGTATTTCCTAAATTCTCACACGTTCTTCATTTTCCGATTCATCTGGTGAGCTAGGAGTAGGAAGGTGGTCATAGACAATATGTCCTCCTTCTCTTGTCTGCCCGAAACTTGAAGCAATCACGTCCACCGCTAGGCTGGCTGTAGCCTTGGCCTCTTTCTCTGAAGTGGCCAAGTGAGGATTGACTTCAACAAGATCCAGAGCTGACAGCAACCCTGGAACAATAAAGGTAGGAGAAGACCTTAGAAAGCTCCTGCCAGGCGGGGGTGGCGCACGCCTTTAGTCCCAGCACTTGGGAGGCAGAGGCAGGCGGATCTCTAGGAGTTCGAGGCCAGCCTGGTCTACAAAGCAAGTTCCAGGACAGACTCCAAAGCTACACAGAGAAACCCTGTCTCAAAAAACCAACTGCTCCCTACTGCTACTTCCATTGAGGGCGTTCCACCTGGTAGAAAGTCCTTTTCCAGCCTAAAATTGCTACTGTCAGAAAACCCTCTGCAGCCAGCAAATGCCTAAGTAAAGGTGCCTTTGCCAAGCCTGACCTCCTGAATTCAATCCCTGGGTCCCATATGGTGTTAAGAGAGCCAATCCAGCAAGCTGTCCACTGATCTCCACATGTGCTCACCACTCCCCACAAACATAGAAGCAAAATTAACTTAAAAACAAACCAGCCAGGCGGTAGTGGCATAGACCATTAATCCTAGTAATTGGGAGGCAGAGGCAGGCAGATCTTTGAGTTCAAAGCCATCCTGGTCTATAGAGTGAGTTCCATGGCAGCCAGGGCTACACGGAGACACCCTGACTCAAAAACCCATGAGGGCCTGACAAGATGGCTTGCTCCTCTTGGAGAGGACCCAGGTAAGTTCCCAGCACTCCCATGGTGGCTCAGTAGTGTCTACAGTTCTTAATTCCAAAAGATCCAACACCTTCAGATCTCCATGGGCACCAATCATGTGGGTATACATCCATATATGTAGCCAGAACACTCATACACGCTCAAAACGTAAAGCCCTTTGCACCTCATCCACTTGACCACAAGTTTAAGTTAAAATAATAACTATATTAGAACTGAAAAATTATAAAATCTGCACCTGTTCAACTACTGTAATAAGCGTTGTCTGTCAGGCTTTTAGGCATCTTATCTGTTTGGGATTTTTATTGGTCCTTTTCCCTCCCACCCAGTGCTATGGATTGAACCCAGGATCTTATGCATACTAAGCACATACTTTACCACAGAGCTGCATTCCAGCCCCATCAGTACTTTTCTACCCTTTTGTTAAGGTGTGTGTGTGTGTGTGTACACCTGCCACTGTGTGCATGTGGAGGTCAGAAGACAATCTTGGGTGTTGGTCTTCATTTCTACTTTGAGATGGGGTCTCTCTAGTTGCACATGCCAGGATATCTGGCCCTCAAGTTTCTGGAGATTCTCATGTCTCCATCTTGCCACAGGAACATTGGGATTACAGACATGTGCTATTTCTGGGATCCAAACTCAGGTCTTCATGTTTGTGCAATTGATTTACCAAACAGCCATCTCCCTATCAGTATCTCTTAAAGCACCACCCCATGTGCCCAAAGTATAGTAACTGCTGTTAACTTTCTTTGTTCTGAGACAAAGTCTTGCTATCCCAGGCTAGCCCAAACTTTCATGACTCGGTTCTAAGAAGAGTTTCCACATACGACACAATTTTTGTCTCTTATCTGACTGACCTAGCGCCTTGGCATTTGGTCAAAGAGAACGATCCAGCCATGTGTTGACTGGTTCAGTCTGGATTCCAGTTGCCTTCTCTGAGGTTTGAGTTTGTGCCTCAGCATTGTTCATTTGTCTGGAGTGGGCTGAGGGAAAGGAAAGAGCCTCTCCCTATCTGTCTTCCTCTTCTTTCCCCCCTTATCTGGCCTACTTCCCTTCAGACATTTTCCCCCAGGATAGGGTTTCTCTGCATGGCCATGCTGGAACTCACTCTGTAGACCAGTCTGGCCTCAAACTCAGATCCACCTGCCTCTTGAGTGCTGGGATTAAAGGCATGCACCACCACTGCCTAGTGTGGTGATAAAGGATCAGAGGACAGAGCCAGCCACTAGATTAGACATAGAGGTCAGGCAGTGGTGGCACACACCTTTAATCCCAGCCCTTGAGATCTCATGCCTTTGCTTGGGAAGCACACACGCCTTTAATCCCAGGAAGTAATATGGCAGGGCAGAGAAAGGTATATAAGGCATGAGGAAACGGGAACTCTCTTTAGGCTGAGGATTTTATAGAGGTAAGAGCTAGCGGCTGGCTGCTCTGCTTCTCTGATCTTTCAACTTTTACCCTGATATCTGGCTCTGGGTTTTTTTTTTTTTATTAAAAGACTAAGATTTGAATAAAAGCCCAACACCTCCTGGGCTTAGATTTTTAATTTAGTCAGTTACTCTGGGTTAATCTACCTCTTAAAGAGTGATCTGAACAAACTAGAATTCATTATCACAAGTATTTAAGAATATTGAGAGTGGCTGTAAAGTCAAAGTATATTCTAATACCTGATGGTTTATTTATAGTGCATTATGGTACATGACAAACTGTACAGTGGTTCTTACGTTCTTAGTGATGCATAGTTGAGTGTATTGTACAAAACTACAATGACCAAGGATATTAACATCGCCTTGTCATTATTTCCTGCACAGGTAACTTGTGTTCCTAGTGATTTGTGTCTTATTCCTACTGGCTGAACCTAGCATCTCTAGCATATCCTAAAGAGGGTTTGCACCATCAAAATAATGTATATTGCCTATGTTTCCAGACTACTGCCATCCTGCAGATTAGTTTAAGCAAATTGTTGTCTTTGTTGACAATGTCATGTCAACAAAACAGAAGTAAAACAAGACACACCAATGCTACAACTGCCTGCTAAGTTTGTTAACCCCTCCTGAATGAAGCAACATGAAGTATTGAACTTCCAAGTTCTCTGTGAACTAAAAGATCATTGTCAATATTTATATTTGTGTATTAAGAATAAGTGTCTTCCTTATTCTAATAGACAGTTCCCACCTAAGGTTCTAGTAGACTCTAGGACCCAATCCCCATTTCTATTCTAGCTAGTTAAGAGTTCCTTATAGGGCTGGTGAGATGGATCAGAGGGAAAAGGCTTCTGCACTAAGCCTCACAATCTGAGTTCTATTCCCGGGACTGACATGGTGGAAGAGAGTTGACTACAAGTTGTCCTCTGACTTCATGTGTGTGCATAATTCCTAAAGGGTTCCTCGTCAGTTGTGAGGTGTGCACCTTTAATCCCAGCACCTGGGAAGCAGAGGCAGGCAGGTGATGAGTTAAAGGCCAGCCTAGTCTATATAAGTGGGACCCTGCATAAAAACAAAGGATTCCTTATAGGCCTTGGCCTTTGAATCTTGGGGTTCTGGTTGCTTTTGTCTCCCAGTTTCATGAAATGATTAGTGAAGTTGTATCATGTGGTAGTTACTGTTGATAATCTAGAATTCACCCCAATTCTTTATCAGTCATTCTTGTAAAGGTATCCTCCTCCTTATTAAAGTTACCAGCAAGCTCCAGGAGAAGGCTTAGATTGAAAAGAAAACTTACACTGCCTTCAGAATTGAGACTGGGAAGATAACTAGTCAGAGTGCTTGTATGAGCGTGAGCACCCGAGCTGAGTCCTCAGAGCCTATGATAAAAAAGCCAGGCGTAATGTTGTGTGATTGTGATCCTAGTTAGGGAGGCTGAGACAGGGGGTTCTTGGAGCTCATTGGCTAGTCAACTTGCCTAGTCGGGGAGTTCCATGTAAGTAAGAGATCCAAGAAACAAGATGGGTGGCAGCTGAGAAACGACACCGGAAGCTGGCCATGGTGGCTGGTGCATGCCTGTAATCTCAGCAGCTGGGAGGCGGAAGCAGGATATGTCTCAGTCATCGCCCCTCAACTACATGAGTTTCAAGTCAGCCTTGACATGAGACCTGGTCTCCAAAAGAAGGCTGTGGCCAGCTTAATTCCAAATCCCAACTCCTAGTGCACCAATAAGCCCTTACGACGAGAGAAAATGAGCTTCTTGGCTTTGTTTATCTTAATCTGCCTTTAGACGGCTTGGACACTGGGACTGCATGCTTGGCATTCTGTTCGTATATTTAATCTACTAAGTGTGAGTGACACAATTTCTTGTTCAGTGTTAGCATATTTTGGTACAGTCCAGATCCAAAGATGCCTCTAAATATCTATATCCTCTATTAACCTGACCGTATGATTTGGGACTATAAAAGTCTAACCAAAAACAAATTCAGTGACACAGGAAAGAGCCCCTGCAGAAAGATTTTGGCATGTTCCATATATGTAGTTAACAGGCTGCAGACTTGAATACTACATACCTGTTTTATGTATTTCTTCAGTAATATACATTCCTTCTCTATAAGTTAATCCCCCTACAACAGGGGTTCCTGTGGCTGGTGCCAGTTTAGGGTCAAATGCATCAATATCAAAACTCAGGTGGATTGGCCTCTGTCTTCTGGAAAGGAAAAGGACGAGAGAATATGACACTGGTTATGCTTGACTCCAAGCATTCTGTGGCTACAACTTGATTTTGTTCTAGTCCTGGTGCTTTGCTAGTTCAGCGTATTTCTAGATTTTCTATTCCTGGAAATTACTCAGATTGGCACATTAACTTCTTACATTGTACTTTAAGATATTGCTGTTTGTTTTGCATGCCTCAGAAAAACCCCATTGCATATTTCTGGGCTACCTAGGGCAGTAGAGCCTCACACTAGTAACTGCAGGTAGGAGGAATTCTTCACTCCCATGATGGACTAATTAAGTTAGCCTCATTTAGGTTATAGTTGTTGCAGATGAACATAATCCAGTTTCCTGCTTGCAGATTTATCCTCCAATTCTAACTTGAGTGCAGATATCCCATGACTGAAACTAACATACAACACCCTCATAGCAAATGACTAACTTCTTAGCGGCTTAGAGAGTGACCTAAGGCGGCAGTTCTGACCTGGACCACCCAGAAGGCTGAGAAAATTGTCCTAACTAGCCTGCAGTTTTGTGCTTAATACAGAACTCGGATGAAGTAATGAGACTAGGCAGACGTGAGACCACTGGAACAATGGATCTTCTCATCGTAAGATCGTAATAGAGAACAAACGAAATTCATGAGAAGAAGGATGGGTCAGTGACTTAAAGGAACCCCCACACACACACACCAGTCCACAAGAATATGATTTGTTTGACAGTTTGCCTTCTGAACTATTTGAAAATATATGCACATGTTTTGCTTTTATTTAAGAAGTGCAGTTACTGTGTTCAAGATATGAGCTTAAGGGTGCTGCTCTCCCAGAGTTTGCCCATCTTCCCCTGGGACCTAGAAGTAGACATCTGCTGTTTTACGTACTTGCCAATCAGCAGATCCAATGTCTGTTCCATGACCTTCTGGATACCAAGTCGATCAATGTCTCTCATGGAGAAATACTGGATGTCATAATTCTTTAAAATAAAACTGGTGAGATAAAAGGAAAGGCTCTGGTTTTAAAAGCAGTTTTAATGAACGTGTATTTAGGAACTCTGACCTTCGTATTGACCTACAAGAAGTAGGCAGGACGGGCCCAAAGCTTAACTCCTCTACATCAACTTACTGTTCAGGAGGGTCCACATCTCTTAGGCCAATGTACACAATACTTGGGGAAGAGAGACAGGGTTTGACCCAGGAAAATCCTGGCAGTTGTGGTACCTGTGAAGAGAGGAAATTCTTACTCACTAAAATAATCTTGATCCTTAGAGCATGCCATCCCTTTCCTCTCCTGTCCACTGTATGTTTAAAAGGACACAAAACACACTTGAGCTAGAAGAGACAACTGTCCAATGGAAATGTTTCAGAAGGGAAGCCGCAAACTGCAGATTTCTTGAGAATGTTAAAAAAAAAAATTATTCTGCTGGGTGGTGGTGGCGCACACCTTTGATCCCAGCACTTGAGAGGCGGAGGCAGGCGGATCTCAGAGTTCGAGGCCAGTCTCATCTACAGAGTGAGTTCTAGGACAGCCAGGGCTACGCAGAGAAACCCTGTCTTGAAAACAAAAACAAAAAAGTCTTCTAAGGTGATCTGGTTTCTCATTAACCACCTACGTAGCAGGAATACGCTGGCCAGTCCTTCCCACCCCTTTGCTCATTGCAGATTACAGGTTCTTTAACTTGTCCCGGCGTAGCCTGGCTTTTCACTGAGTGGAGGGATGTAGAGTCTTGTCTGCCTAGCATAGACTCCCTGTCTTTTGAAGAGCTCAGAAGAGTTTTACCCAAAGGCAAGCACAGTGTCACATAGATCAGTGTGTTTTAGTGTGGGAGCCTGACATAGCCCCTGGCTATGAAGTGTCCAGCACTACAGTTATCTACTACTACAAACTGAATTTCCTCAACAATTATGAGCCCCACTGAGAACAGAAACCTAGTTATCTTTGTAGCCCAAGCATCCAGCTGAGTGTCTGGTCCTTAATAATGTGAATTAGAAGTAAAGGAGTTGAGTTAGCCACATTCAGCCCACCCTTCATCCAGATCTCAATTAGATTCCCAAAGTCCCAGAATAATCTTGCAAGCCATTCCCTGTTTCATTTTGTCTCACTTACCTTGTCTTGTAGTTCTCTAACAAGAAAGGAAAGTGGCTGTCCATGGATATTTCCAGATACAGTGGTGAGGGGTGTGTTAATATCGGCATGAGCATCAACCCAGATGACACAGAGATCTGGGCGGTGCTGGGCGTGGCCGCTAATGGTACCTATTGCCAGGCTGCAAAGAACAAATATAATAATCTTCAAGGCCTTCTGCTTGGCAAACGTGTCTAGTAACAGATAACCTCAGCCAACATTGCTTATACTCTGCCCCCAGGGCAAAGTCAGGGTCTGGCCTGAGGCTGGGTTCCAAGGAGACAAAAGTCCCTCAGTTGCACTTCCCAAAGATTAACTTTTAAGTGGATTAGACCGGAGAAAGATAAAGCTTTAAAGAATCAGTGTCCTAGTCCTAGGGGATCCAACACCCTCTTCTGGCTTCTGAGGGCACTCTGCTCACGTGGTGTATAGATATGCAGGCAGGCAGAAGACCGTACACGTAAAATTAAAGGTTAGGGGAAAGAATGCTGATGATTGGCTGTCCCTGCAGTAAGACACATGTCACTGCAGCTCCCAGGCCCATGGTAGTTTATCCATTAGCCCTAACCCAGAAAAAGAGCTCAAGTGTTAACATTTGTCCAGTGGATGCAATTTAGTCGAGCAATGGGGTCTAGTCTAACAATTTGCAGAAAAGCTGCTTAATTCCTTTAATTCTAACTTCCAAAGAATCTGGGACACTGAAGGGGGTTTTATTGTTCGGTTGAGATGGGTCTTGCATGTTGCCTAGGCTGGTGTCCAAGGAGTTCAGGCAGGCCTCCCACTAAAGCTCCCCAGGAAGCTGGGGCTACAGGTATGTGCCACTACATCCAACTTACAATAACCCTTTTGGCAGGGTTTCTCTGTGTAGCTTTGGCTGTCCTGGAACTCCCTCTGTGACCAGGCTGGCCTCAAACTCAGAGATCTGCCTGCCTCTGCCTCCTGAGTACTGGGATAAAGGCATGCACCACCACCACCCAGTCTACATTATTTTTTTTAAGGTAAAAATTATGAAGCCGACTTGCAGGTGTAGCTAAGTAGCCCTGCATTTGCCTTAGTATGTGTGAAGCCCTGAGTTTAATTCCCAGCACAACACAATCAGCTGTAAAAGCTGGTTTGTAACACTTCCTAAAACCTGAAAAGTGGGGCTGTGAGACATTAAAGTTGCAAGGCATCCTCTGTTGAGCTCATGTACACCACTGAATAAAAGTCATTCAAATTATACATTTATTCCTGCCTGCTAGAATTTAACAGACTCTAAAACTCTGCCAAGTTTTAACTTTGAACTGGAAATAGTTGAGTAACCTGGTTACTGTATATACAGCTATAGACAAAAAGAAAAGCTAAAGGCTGTGGCTGTCACATTGATGAGGTCCCCAGTGAGACTTGACCTCAAGGGAAAAAAAAAAAAAAGATTAAGCATGCAGAGACAGGACTTGAGGTAGGAAGCAAGAGAGCTGCCCTCTGTTCTGGTTGGTTCCCCTGAATGCCCAGTCATCTCTAGAGCACCCGAGTCTGACCTGTTTCTTTTCCTGCCTGAATTTTTATTCCCAAAGAGGAATCTACTTGCTCTGCACCCAGAGCAAAGGTTTAACTTCTGGTAGTTATCTAGAAAGTTCTCTGAACACCTCAGGGAAAATTGCTAGGCTGAATCAAAAAGAGAAACAGTGGATTTGGATGCCTGCTCAGCTACTTCCTAGCGCTAGGCCTTGAACAAGTTATCTAACTTGTTCAATAAATGAGATAAAGCCCTATCTCCCTGGTGACATTGTTCGGATTGTCTAACTGAAAGTACCAGTAAGTCTTCAAATGCTGGTACCACAGAATCTCTTTCCACTTTCACTGTTTAGCTCACACCACACTCCCTGGTGAACTCTGACTACACTAGCCCAGACCCCTCCCACCTCTGAACTACTTCTGTAGTATTCAGTACTTTACAGTTTTTCATTTAACATGTATTTATTTTATCTAGTCCTAATAGATCCCAGTTGGAAAACACTATTCACTAAGAATGATTGAAAGGAGTATGTCTTTATTAGAGAGAAAATATATTAGCATCCCAAGGAAGGATCACTAACAAATGTAATAGCAGAAATGCTTATAAAAAAAATTCAGTATGGATAGATCAGAACAGCTCCATGAAAGTCTTGAGACATGGATCAGAACAGCTCCATGACAGTCTTGAGACAGTTTCTCAAGAAACTTGCTTTGTCTACCTCTACACTTGCATGCATAATCTTGTCTGTTGTGTATTTTTCTCCAAGTAAGGACACTGAAATAAAGAAGCCCATCACTAAGCCCAAAGCACTCTTGCTCCCGGCTTACCTGTGGTCGCCTCCTATGGTGACACAGCTGTAACCACCTGACACAGCTCTACTAACCACCTCAGACAGTTCCTGGTTGGCAAGGCCCACTGAGCGAGGATACACTACCAGATTATTGTACGGATCATCTTTGGGGACTTTAGTAAAACTCAAATCTCCGAAGTCTTTTAGGTGGCATCCTGAAACACATGGAAATAACAAAATGAACGGTTGATGCCATTCCAACTTCTAATGGCCTGGGCTACAAGTAATCACTGGCAACAAAGTCGGGATATATCAGCCTCATTTTGTCAGAACAATTCCTGGTGTCATCTGACTGGCAAGGTTGGCTCAATCCTGCAAAGTAGACCCTCTTAGGAACACCATTTTCCAGAAGCTGCACATTGGACAGTGAAATCCAGAGCCATTATTAACCTAAGAATCAACAGATAGGTAACAAGCAAATAGATCTCACATCTCAGAATTATAAAATGTAATTCAAATAAAAACCCATCAGGCTATAAGGAAAATTAAGTACTGTTAATTTAAGACAAGAATACATGTGTAGAAATTCTCAAGGCCCTGGTTTGAGCCTCAGCAGGGCAAGAAAACAAATTCTCATTTTTTCCCCCTAGAATAAAAGATCAGGAGCTGAGGCTGGAGAGTTGGCATAGTGGTTAAGGGCACTTTCTGCGCTTCCAGAGGACCTGAGACAGCACTTAACCTCAGCTGCCTATAACTACAGCTCCAGGAGATCCAGCTCCCTCTTCAGGCACCGGCGCACACCTAGAGTACTGCCTAGCCTGTACAAAACCCTGTGCACACAGTGGCACTCCTCTTGGGAACTGATAGCAGGAGGATCGGAAGTTGTCCCCTTGGTTACGTAAACAAGGTCAAGGCCAGCCAAGGCTACAAGACTTGTCCCTAAATAATAATAGTAGAGGACATAAAGAGAAAAATATCTAATGTTTATTCGTTGCTTATAGGGGCTTGCACCCTGTTCGAATTGCTTAACATAAATTTTTATTTCAGACTTAAATTAATGAGGTAACTAAAATAATGCCCAGTGCATAGATGAGACATCGAAGAAGGGACTTGCCCAAGGTCACACACCTGCTACGTGCCCAAATCAAAATCTATAGCTAGGAGGCCTGGGAAGTGTTTTTGTTTGTTGTTGTTTTTTTTTTATTTTTGTTTTGTTGAGACAGGATCTCATTATATATCCCTGGGCCTGGAACTCACTGTGTCAATCAGCCTGGCCCTAAACTCGCAGAGATCCACCTGCCTCTGCCTCTGGAGTGTTGGGAAAGCAGAGGCTGGTTAAAGATTTGGATTATGGCCAGTGCAGATTTATCAGGAATTTAAAGTAGACAGTTTAGGAGCTTTCCTCTTGAACCCAACTCATCCTAAAGCAAAACTTGGAGAGAATGTAAAAATGAGAAGCATTAACTCAAAATATAAAATCATAAGGCCAAGAATAACCTGGGACATTAAGGCCAACCTTAATCCTCAACTCTAGTCAAGTAAAGAAAGGAGATACAGGCAAGTAGAAGATGACTGTGACAACAGGCTGAGGACACTGAGAATTGTTCTAGTTTGCTTGTCTGTTGTTGTGAGAGACACCATGACCAAAATCAACCTGGGGAGGAAAGAGTCTGTTTGACATACACATCTCAATCCATCACTGAGGGACATCAGAGCAGGAACTCAACGCTGGAACTTGGAGACAGGAACTAAAGCAGAGACCATGAAGGGATACTGCTTACTAGCTTGGTCTCCATAGCTTGCTCATGTACAACCCAGGACCACCTGTCCAGAGGAGGCACCACTCTCAGTGAGCTGGGCCCTTCCACATCCACCATCATTCAAGAAAATGTCCTACAGCTGGGCATGGTGGCACATGCCTTTATTCTCAGCACTCAGGATGCAGAGGCTGGTGGTTCTCTCTGAATTCCAAGCCATCCTGGTCTTCATAGGGCATTCCAGGCCAGCCAAGGTCACATAGAGATCCTGTCTCAAACAGGAAAAAAAAAAGAAAAAAGAAAAGAAAATGCCCCCATAGACTTATCTACAAGCCAATCCAATGGAGACAGTTCTTAATCGGCATTCCCCTTTCCTTGATGACTCTAGCTTGTGTCAAACTGACAAAGTAAACAACAAGTTCAAGAATCAGCAGAAAAATGACCAAATAAAACAGTTGTTTTAAAAGGCTTGTGGGCAGGGGGCTGCTGGAGAGATGACTCGGCAGTTAAGAGCACTTGCTGCTCATACAGAGGACCTGTATTAGTTCCCAGCACCCACATGGTGACTCATAACCACTTATAACTCCAGTTCAAGGGGATCTGACACCTTCCAGCTCCTGCACATATGTGGTGCACATACACACACTTGGGCATACACATAAATAAAGTTGGGAGGAGGGCTGGGCAAGGTGGCTCAAAGAGTTAAGGCTCTTGTCCCCCAAGGCTGACAACCTAAGGCTGATCTCTGACTCTGAACAGCCGTGGTGGATGGAGAGAACCGACTTCCGAAAGTTGTCCTCTGACCTCTACACATGTACCACAGCATGTATGTGCTCACATACATATACACAATAGATTAATGTAAAAAAAAATAAGTTTGAGAATTCACAGACCAAAAAAAAAAATTTATTTTTCACATTTGTGTGATTGGTGAGGTGGCTGGTCTTCCAGGAAACAGAAATTCTGTTCCCAGTGCCCACACTGGGCAGCTCACAGCCTCCTCTAACTCTAGTTCTGGGGCATCTGAATCCTCTTCCAGCTTCCCAGTCACCTGAACACATATGGCACACAAACAGACATACAGACACTCTGAGGCTAGAGGAGGGTGTAAAATCCCTTAGAGCTGGAATTACAAGAGGCTATGAAGCCATTGTGGATGGTGGGAATTGAACTCTGGTCCCCTGGAATAGTTAAGTGCCCTTAACCGCTGAGCCATCTCTCCAGCTCAGCTGGACAGATCTTGAATGATTCCTATTCTAGAGCGTTCCTACCTCCTTGTTTGTCTCAGTGACTTCCTTAAACCTCATCAAGCATGAGGGTCTTAATGTGGTATAAGAAACCAGAATGTACCTGGTGTTTTGTAAAACTAGAATATTCACTATAAAAGATGTGGTGGCTGTTTTTGGTTGTTAATGTCTCCACATCTGGAATTAACTGAAATCCTAACAGCACACCTATGAGGGATTTTTTTTTCTTAATGAAATCATTTGAAGTGGGAAGATCCACTTCTAATCCAGATCTTTGAGGTGGGAAAGTCCACCTTTAATCCAGATCTTTAGAGGTGGGAAGATCCACCTTTAATCTGGGCCACACCTTCTGTTGGCAGCCCATATAAAGGACATGGAGGAAGAAAGCACTCTTCCTCTCTGCGTGCTTGCTCTCACTCACTAGCAAGTTCCCATTCCTTCACTGGCGTTAGCGCTTACTCCTTCGAAATTCTCGTGTATACTGAAGAGCAGCTGAGACATCCAGATTCATGGACTGAACAACTACTGAATTTGCGGGCTTTCCTTTGGTAGACAGCCATTGTTGGACTAACTGGACTACCGCCTATAAGCCATTCTAATAAATTCCCTTTCTAAACACACACACACACACACACACACACACACAGTCATTCTATAAGTTCTGTTTCTCTAGAGAACCCTAATACAAAAGGTTATAATAATGTTAATATTAACTTCCAGAACTACTTGCCAAACCTTTAACTCATAGAAAAACAAGGACATTAAAGTTCCAGTGGATAAGATAAGTAATAGAACTTAAGGAACACTCAAGCCCAATCAAGGATACCAGGGTGTAAACTGATACAAGCCTGACAGAAAACAGAAAACTCTGGTCACAGGCGCTTAACAGAAAGGAACTGGGAAGGTCTGAAAAGAACCTGGTGATCTTGCTGCAGTACTCCAGAGAAGACAGACTGCATTTCACTAGAGGATTTTGGTCATTAAATGTGCAGCCCTGGGGCTAGGCAGTAACTCTGGGGTGGAGCAATTGCTTAGCATGCATAAGATCCTGGATTTGATCCCAGACAGTAATCAATTGCTGGAGGTGGTTCAACAGATTCACTTACATACTGAGTGTGGACTCTAAGATTACCAACTCTGGAGGACTGGATAGATGCCTCAGTGATTAATAGCACTGGCTGCCCTTCCAGAAGACCCAGCTTCAATTCCCAGCACCCACATGGCAGCTCACAACTGTCTGTAACTCCAGTTCTAGAGGATCTGATGCCCTCTCCTGGTCTCTGCGGGCACCAGGCATGCAGGCAAAACACCCATACATATAAAATAAAAAATAATTTTTTAAGGCACGACTACCCACTCTATTTACTGATTCCTTCTTGCCAAACCGCCTTCCTGATTGTCACTCACTTCCCAGATGCCTTACCCACAAGGGCTTCTTGACAGTGCATACTGGAAGGAATATTTCTCAATCTAACTATGCTCAGCTGCATGCACTTTTGATCATTTACATTTTCAACGTGAGTCTGGCCATGAAAACTTGATGAGCTGTGCCTTGTGTTTCCCCAAAACTAAGAGGCAGACCCTTACGGGGCTTGTATCTTGAAAAGCCCTGCCTACGTGACCTACTCAGTATGACTGCCTCCCTAAACCGGCTCTTTAATTTTCACGATATAAATACCACGTAAAAAGTAGAGACAAGGACTGCTAGAGTCGAGGAAGGGCCTTCTACAAGTACAATTTGTAGCCAGGCGTTGGTGGCGCACGCCTTTAATCCCAGCACTTGGGAGGCAGAGGCAGGCGGATCCTGTGAGTTCGAGGCCAGCCTGGGCTACCAAGCGAGTTCCAGGAAAAGGTGCAAAGCTAAAAAAAGAAACCCTATCTCGAAAAACCAAAAAAAAAAAAAAAAAAAAAAAAAAAAAGTACAATTTGTACCAATGCTCTTTTGTGTGTATTTCTCCTTTTCCCTTATAGGCAATAAAAATTCTCTGTAAGAATGAATAAGTATCTAACAGTACAAGCTCCCATGTTATTCCTCAAACCTGACAACTGTATTCTTGCAGACCTTTTTGCATAATACATAATTTTTTAAACAAAATTATTAGGTGGAATAGGTTAAGTTGTTGCAGCTAACTACTCAAACTATGGCTCAAATACAGCCATGTCTGTGTACCATCCAAGTAAACAGCAGACTTTTTTCCTCTGTAGTGATTCAGGACCTGGCTTGTGGCTCTGTCATACCTAGGGTTTTGCTCTTGTGTGTCTAAGGATAGGTCTCCCCAGGTTCAAGACAACAGGAACAGAGAAAGGCATGAAGGAGCCCTTGCAAACCTAAAGACCACACCACAAACTGCAGTGCCGCCAGGAGACACTGGTCAGCAGAAGGGCCCAATTCTCCCCAACAACGCCTCACTGTACATCACAAGGCCAATGCTTCACAAGTTGAACCAATTGAGCAATGAAGTTCTGCCTCATCCACCATGTTCATCTGACCTCTCACCATCAGACTGCTACTTCTTCAAACACCCTGACAACCTTTAACACAGCAGGATGCAGGAAATGCTTCCCAGGACTTTGTCAAATCCCAAACCAGGAATTTTCACACTGCAGGAATAAACAAACTTATAGCCCTGTGTATTGATTGTAATGGTTCCTATTTTAACTAGTAAATGTGTGTTTGAATCGGGCATGGAGGTGTTTGATTTCAATCCCAGCACTCTGAAGGCGCAGGCAGAGCTCCAAATTCCAGCTGTAGTTTGAGGCCAGCCTGGTCTATGTTACAATTCCAGGACAACGGGGGCTACATAGTCAGACCCTACATTTAAAAAGAAACAATGTATGAGCCTAATAATAGACTTCAGATTCATGATCTGAACCAATAACCAAATATGCAGGGACAAGAGTCCCAGCCCTCTGTCACCAGACTTCATAGAAGAGTGGGGATCTCAAAGGACAGTGAGTTTCTAAGCCCTTCCTGCCGGTTGTGTTAAAATGGTAACAAGATAAACAAACAACAAGGAAGGGCAGGACATACTAGGGGATTGCAGGTTACTTGAGGCATCTTTGTGGTTTTTCTCTCCATTCTTCCTCTTGTGTTTTCTTTGAAACCAATGTTGCAACCTAAGACTTCCCAAAATTTGTTTATCATATGTCTGCATTTTTGTTAAACGTTTTTTTTTTTTTTTTTTGTTAAACGGTTTTGAGTGAGAAGACCCAACATACAGAGAGAGACACACAATAAATAAAGGTAAATACACTTGCTTTTCGAGTTACTGACTTGAGTTTCATTTTTTTTTAAAAAAAATCATTACATGGGGCCTAGAGAGATGGCTCGGGGCTTAAAAGGCACTTGCTGCTCTTGTAAAGGACCAACATATGATTTCCAGCACCCACAGGGCAGCTCACAACTGTCTATAACTCCAGTTCCAGGGGATCCGATGCCCTCTTCTGACATCCTCAGGCACCAAGCACATATATGATGCACATCCATACATGCAATCAAAACATTCATACATAAAATAGATTTAAATTTTTTTTCTAACTCATTACATGAATTTTGGCTTGGATTTTGGGCTCTGAAATAACTCTAAACATCAATCTTCTATTTTATGTTACATATTTATGTGAAGCAGCATTCTTAAAGTTGGTGATCCTAGAATAAAAATAAAAATATCGAATCAACTTTGAAAAACATTGACAGTAACTATGTCCTGCAAAATCAAATATTCAGGCAAAATTTATTTTTTTAATACAGAGTCTTACATTTGTGCCCAGATTTACCTGGAACTATGTCCCTTGACAGCCTCAGACTTGAAATGATCCTCTTGCCTTGGCCTCGCAAGCACTAGGGTTATTTGCAGGCATGAGCCAGCACGCCTGGTTCAAGATTTAATTCTGCCTGTAAAACTAGACACACCCACCTCATTAGTGTATGGATTTGCTGTTGTCTTTAATAAATGTTAAAATACGTATACTAAGGGGTTGTTTTAAAACAAATTTATGATTATCAGAAAATGCTTGATTTGTATACCTATATATCTAGAATTGCATAGAAATTTCTCAGGTGAAAAGGAGAGACAAATAGAAGTTTAAGCCCTAATATAGAGCTTAATGGCATGGCTGAGGGTCAACATCTGGCCTTCCGTCCACAGAAGATGTTCCTAGAAACTGGACGTGCCCACATAACCAGTGCCAGACAACAAGTATGTGGAAAGAAACGCCCTGCCACGGCTTCTTAGAACGGGAAACGTCCCCTTGTGCCTCCTTTGTTCATTCATTTATCCTGCTTCCAGAAACCAGTACACAACCATTAAGTAGAGGCCTTGCCAATAGCACAAATAAGAATCCAGGTCTGAGGACAGAGCCACCAAACCAGTTCCAGACCTCCCTCCAGATTGTTTACTTGAAAGTGAAAAAAAAAAATTTTTTTTCCAGCTGCTGACATCTCAGGATCTTGTATAATCTTAACTACCCAATACAGGGAGGGACTGGATGCGGACTTTGATAGGAGAGGAAAAACTGGCTCTGGTTATTACAGCTAATTTGGGAGATGACAAGGAGAAGTTAGAGAGTTTGTATCTGAGCTGGTAAGGGCTTGAGATTATAGATAAGGAACTGTCACGAGGAATGTGAGCATGTGAGCACAAATACAGTAGGATCTTCAGAGGAAGTTGGTGTTGAAGACCATGTGTCTTTTTTTTATTTTCTGACCAAACTGGCTTCTGCCTCAGCCTCCAGGGTACTGGCTGGGTTTATGGGTATGCACTACTGTGCCTGCTAGATTGTACAAGTGGTCCTCTGACTTTTACAAGCAAACTGTGTACAAACACAATTAAAAATGTGGGTTTTGTTTGTTTGGTTTTGAGACAGGGTTTGTCTGTGTAGTTTTTGGTGCCTGTCCTAGGTCTCACTCTGTAGACCAGGCTGGCCTCGAACTCACAGAGATCCGCCTGGCTCTGCCTTCCGAGTGCTGGGATTAAAGGTGTGCGCCACCACCGCCAGGCTTAAAAATGTTTTTTTAAAGGGCTGGAAAAACGGCTTAGTAAAGAGTATTTGTTGCTCCTTTAGAGGCTCCAAGTTGGATTCCCAGTACCATCTGTAACTCCAGCTCCAGGGGATCAGATGCCCTCTTCTGGCCTCCAAGAGTACCAGGCACCCATGTGGTACATACATACATGCATGCAGGCAAAACACAAAATAATAAATGAACAAACTTTTTTTTAAGAATGGAAAAAAAAAAAGAAATAGCTTACTAATACTAACATTCGAGGTACGACAGAGTAGGGAAGACTAAAAAGATGGTATTCCTCAGCTCAGGCCTCAGCTCCTAGTTCCTTAGGACAGATGGCTCTTCCCACAGGGGCAGTGGGACTCAGAAAGGTCCAAAGCAGTACAGTATTTTGGTCTCGTTCTAAATTCTTGATATGGTTTTGAATGTTGCCCTTCAAAAATTATGTGTTGAAAACTTAATCCTAACGCACCAACTCCCGTGCTGGGAAATGGGGCTTAATGAGAAACGGGTATGTATCGATCATGAGGTCTTCCTCATACCCAGTGTAAGAGAGTGGGAGGCTGTAAGTTGATTCTGGTTCTCTTTTGCCATGCTATCTGCCGTGTCAGGATGCGGTAAACTTAGGCCTCACAAGACAGTGTAGTCTCTCAGTCATGGACTCCTCAGCCTCCACACCTAGAGCCCATACATTTCTATTCATTGTAAGTCATCGGTGCTGGAGAGATGGCTTAGTGGTTATAAGCAGTGGCTGCTCTTCTAGAGGACCAGAGTTCGAATCCCAGCACCTACATAGCAGCTCATTATAAGTCATCCAATCTCGGGCACCCTGGTAAAGCAATGAACTAACACAATCAAAGTGAAATACAAAGCCAAGTCTCTGGCACTGGATCTTCCAAAGACCAAATGATGTTAGGGGCAAAGCAGAATCCAAAACTTTGAAGACATTAACTTCAACAACTTAGCTTCCAAACCCACATCCAGGCCTACACTACATTATACTTGATTTTTTTTTTTGACAGCTGCTCTGCTTTGATTTCCTTCTCCCTGCAAAGGCAGATTGTCTTTTTTATCCAAAAAGTGACTACACACTGCTCTCCTCCCTCCAGTGATAGCAAATTCTGAGATTCGCTATTTGCTACTGATGCAACCTTGCAACCAATTTTTGTCCCAAAGATGTCCCAGTGTTATTCAAACAGCATCCCAAAGACATTTTTAATATAGAATTTTTCTCTCCCCCCCCCCCCCCCCGCAAAAAACTAGAAATTGTAAATTGATAGACTAAGATCTAGATCTGTCAACAGATATGATTTGTAAAGTCTATGCAAAATATGTTTTACGGTGTTTGTAAAACAAACACCATGTAAGAAAACATGCAGGTCACAAGTCCCATACTTTCTTTCCAGTCACAGAAGTCTCTATAGTTTGATAGAGATATAATTTATATTCCATGAGATTCATTCTTAGAATTTACAATTCAGTGGTTTTTAATATATTCGTCAAGTTGTGAAAATGGCAATACTATCTAATTCTAGGGCACTTTCAGTTCCCTTCCTCCCCAAAACCTAAACACATTGTCAGTGATTCCTTATTTCCTCAGTCCTGTTTCCTCCAAAGAGCTGCCCTCTCTAGACATTTCACAATTAAGGAGCCAATAAATGGCCTTTTACATCTTCCTTCTTTCAAAGCATAATGTGTGGGGACTCACAGAGGCTCCCTAGTAAGGTCTTACTCAAGGTCAGAAAGTCTGAGCTTGATTTGCCCAGCAGGGCTGCATAATGGGATGATTTGGCCAAGGGTGTGTTTACCAGGTGTTTTGAAGGGTCTACACTTGTTGTTACTTTATACCTCGACCTTGGAAGGGGGAGGTCTTTTGCCCATCATAATTAAACTTGGGGCAGCTGGTTATTGACTCAGGGCCCTCCCAAAGCTATCCTGTGTCTCTGTCTTTCTTATTGTCTCTGTCTATATATCTATCTAATATTTTCTCATTCCTCTCTCCTCCCAAATACCCTTGGACAGGTCAGAGCTAGCCTCCTACAATAATCTCTTCAAGGCTCACAGTTTTGATTCTGATGAAATCCAATGGATCTATTTTTATTTCTGTCATATCTGATTTTGGTGACTGGCTAACACAGCTAAGAAACTACAGTCTGACCCAAATTCACAAAAATTCACACTTATAGTTTCTTCTACAGTTTCATAACTTCACATTAAATTTAGAACTTTGGTACATGCCAACTTTTAAAAATTATTTAAAGACTTATTTATTTTTATGTTATATGCATGTGTGAGTGCCAGCATGCATGTATGTATGTATGTATGTATGTATGTATGTATGTATGTATGCATGTATGTATATGAACTATTGCATGCCAGGTGCCCTTGGATGTCAGATGAGTGAATTTCATCTCCTGGAATTGAAACTACAATATGGAGACGCATGTGGATGCTGAGAACTAAACCCCAGTCCTTTGTAAGAACAGTCAGCACTCTTAACCACTGAGTCATCTCTCTAGCCAGAGCTAATTAGGAATTTTGATAAATACTATGGAGGGGGAGTCCTTTTTAAAAATTTATCCAGGGTATCCAGTTGTCCTGACACCATTTATAAAAGATTCTTTTCCCTATTGCCTTGTGTCAGTCAAGTAAAAGCCTTATAAATAGAGCATTCTAAGAAGCTACTGGAATCGTCAAATAATGACAGTTTCCTGGAACTGTCATTGATGAGGCTAAAACCCTGAAGTAGAAGATCCTCTGAACACAGCAATCTTGGTTAGGGCTTGGGAATGGGTTCTGTTGCATTAATATTCTAGATCTGCCTCAGGGTCTTTGTACACGTTGTTCTCTCTGCCTGAAATATTGTTATTCCAAATTTGCTTAGACTCCTTTCCTTCCTGCCCAGGTCTGCTCACTTATCCTTTTTTTTTTTTTTTTTTTTTTTTTTTTTTTTTTTATTTTTTTGAGTGAAGTCTCCTATCTAAGGTACAGTACTTACCCTTTGCTATCCCCGTCTCTGGCTTCTGCTTACTCTGTTAAGTGCTCATGACCACTTCCCTCGGTTTTACATTTACATTTCCAATCACACCTCATTAGCACATTGTTAACAGGAATTTGTTTTGTTCACTAGTGTTAAGTCTAGCATCTAGAATTTAGCAGCACTCCGATGCAAATACAAGATATTACAACTTTGCACATACACATCAGTAAATGAATACGCTCATCATATTTTTGTTTTTGTTTTGAGACAGGCTCTCACTAGCTAGCCCTCTAACTCACTACCTAGACCAGAACGGCCTCAAACTCAGAGACCCACCCACTTCTGAGTTAAAAGACGTGTGCCCCCATGCCCAGCTCATTATAGTCTTAGTGCCTAAAAGCTGCTCTTAAGAAAAATAAACTTAGCTGGACACAGTGCCACATGCCTGTAATTCCTAACTCAGGAGGCTAAGGCAGGAGGATTGTGAGCTTGAGGCCAGCTGGGATACATGATGATAGCTACTGTCAGAAAGAATGGGCAGGAGGGAGGAAAGAAGAGACAGAGCAAAAAAGAAACTTGAAGATGTGGAAATGTTTCAAAAACAGATTTGAGGCATACTTTATATTATATTAGTTCACATCTTTAAGTTCAATGTGTTTTGATGGTTATATAGTCCTATAGCCACCACCACACTAAAAACAGAATGGAAAAAAAACTCCAGTCACGAAAGGTGGATTATTATTGAGAACTTGATATCTGTAAGCAAATCAAGACTTTAGACCTGCTGCTTCCAGAAGTCACATTAAGGAATGTGACAGTTCAGAAATCAAAGCACCTACCAGAACAGGAAGCTGCTGAAATACAAAAGAATTAAGATAGAGTCCAAGATTAAAGGGCCACAGAAACCAAACTAGAACACTGGATTAACTCACAAAAAGATTGTGTAAGGGGGTGGGGGCAAAAGACCAAAAATCTGCAAGCAAGGTCTTCATAGTAATCTGTCTCTCACTGGCACTTATGAACTAGTTTGCTGGTTAGGAGGTTTTAAGCTGCAAACAGAAACCTGCCTAAGCAGGAAAACAATGTATGAATCTGAGACTTTCCCGGAAATCATTAAAAAGAATCATTAAGAATTTAAATCCAAAGCCAGGCACGGTGACACCGACCTCTAACCCTAGGGAGGCAAAGGCAGAAGGGTTGCTACAAGTTTGAGGTCACCCCGGAGTTCCAGGCCACCCAGGGTTATATAGTAAGACACCAACTTAACAAACAACAACAACAAAAAACCCCATCTACTGACACCCACAATACAAAATGTTCCACTGAAGGTATTGTCACAGTCCCTTCTGGAATTTCAAATCAAAATTTGCTATGCATGCTTTCCTTGGTGGAACCTAGGTCAATCGGCCACAGCTTTAGCAGCGATGAAAACAAGGTGGAATGTGCCAGCCGGAGAACCTGAGAAAGAGGCACTGCTCTGTCAAGGCTCAGAGGCCTCCATCCGTCTGTCCGTCCGTCCACTCCAGGGTCTACTTAAGCTCTGACCACCGTGGAAATCCACTTCTTGTCATTACAAGTAGAGTAAATGTCCTGTGCTTAGAGGCAGCAACAAGCCTCAATGAACACTTCCAAGTCTCACTTTGTAATTATGGTAATGTGACTCAGCTATGACAGTGAAGAGGCCACAAGTTACTGAGGCTGCTGTATAAAAACCTGACAGTGTCAGCCGGACACAGGTGCTGGAATTCAAGAAGCCACCTGGGAATGTTCTGGTCTCATCACAAAGCTCACCTTATTTTTCCTAAGACATTTCTTCTTGAATCCACTTTTTTCCGATAGCAGAAGAGGAATCTGTTTTGGTGATGCAAGAACAGCCGATAGAGAGCCTGAGGTGGTTGTTGAACATTGGAGATTTTAAGTATGTGAAGAGGTATCTGTGAAGTTAGCATCTGTGTGTGTTTTCAGTGGTTAGGAGACGTCAGGAGGCACACACTGAGCTGCACGACCGTGATGGCTCAGCCCGGCTCTCTCCCACTATGCCACTGAAACTTTCATGCGCACACCCAGGGATCCGCTATCCTTTATTTTGCTGAACTTCTTACCACACACACAGCTGCTTGCTTTGTTCCCAAAACATCCTCCTCTTTAGGTCTACACCTCACTCTCTCCCTTGATTGGTTCTTCCAGGTCCCTTCCTGGGAGACCCTCTTATCTAAAAACACACAAATGATGTGTCTCTGGCATTTGTTCATTATGGCAGACTCAGCCAACCACATTTTATGTATGATTTTTTTTTACCTGCGTGTGTGTGTGTGTGTGTGTGTGTGTGTGTGTGTGTGTGTGTGTGTATGCATGTGATACAGGCCAGGGGTCTTGACTGAGTTCGTTTTCTGCCAGTTAAAGAATTAAGAGGCAGGGAAATCTGAGCACAACAGGTTACAGCAGAGCAATCTCAAAGACAACAAACAGGGACAGACAGAATCAGCGATTGAAGAAAGGTGTTTACTGGGGGTGAGGAGACATACACATGTAGCAGACACAGAGAAAAAAAGACCCTTACACAGACAGAAAAATCCAGTCTCTTGAGGGCTGGGGGTTTTTAAGTCTCTGAAGAACTGGTCGGTTTGTAGAAAGAGGATGGTTGATTGGCACACAGCTGTCTGTATAACATGTCCTGGATCTGGCTTTGAACTTGCTGAGCCAGTCCGTCAGCAGGAGGCCTGCTGGTGGGGGGAAAATAGCCTACAAGGCCTTTGTTTTAAGCTGCCAGGCTTTTGATTCAAGTCAGGGGGTGAGGAAAAAGTCTTGGAAATTCTCCATGGCTCCCTGTCAGTCTACTTACCACAGAGGTTGTCTCCTAGTCTCTCACATGTGTGTGTACTTGTGCATGCCTGGTGCCCATGGAGATCAGAAGACGGGCATCAGATCCCCTGCCATCACAGATAGTTGTGAGCAGACATGTGGATGCTGGGAACCAAACCTGGGGCCTCTCCAAAAGCAGCAAGTGCTCTTAATTCCTGAGACATCTCAACCCCCCTCCATTCTCACAGCTCTGCTCCAACTCTGACTTTCCTCTAGGAAGCCAGGCTTGCTTCTCCACCTTGGTTCTAGTGCCTCATTTTCCTTTTAAAAACCCATCAAGTTCCAAACCAAGTGTATTTCATCTTCAAATCTGCTTTTCTGCCAGGCGTGGCGGCACACATCTTTAATCCCAGCACTCTCGAGGGAGAGGCAGGTGTATCTCTTCAAGTTCAATGCCAGCCTGGTTTACATAACAAGTTCTAGGACAGCCAGGGATACATAGAGAGACCATGTCTCGAACAACAAAATCTGCTTTTTTTTTTTCTATCTTTTATTTTCTGTCTAACATAATCACCCATAATCTAGTTAATTCAAAGACATCACAAGTCTCTACCTTGTCAAAGGCCTTCCTTCTCTCCTTTAAAATTTGACCCATGCTAATTTGAAAGTGCTCAAGTGACTACAGTTATTTCGATCCTCAAACTAGGATGGGTTCTCAGTAATGCAGCTGCCTTTGAGTCCTTGTGTTCCTCTAAGTAACCCCTCACCCATCCTCCTGTAAGTCATCCCAATACAGGCACTGGTTCACCAACTTGACTTTGGTGTGATCTTTACTTCCATCTGTCTTCTGTTCCCTATCATGGTCCCACATAAAAGGGACGAATTAGGTGATTTCATTATTCCTGATTTTGGAAGATGAGCGGCCCCTGGAATGGCCTCACAAATCAGCAACTGTTTCATAGTAAGAGTGGACAAAGATTCTGTAGTTCACCCAGATTCTGCATTCTCATTGCCAGAGCTCTCTATTGACTGAAAATAAATTTTGTATTCACAATACCAGAAAAGACTTGTGAATGGTCCTAGTGACAATAGAGGACAAGCTAGAGATATTTGGGTTAGAGACCATACAGGTACTGAAATGTGGTACCTTGGTATTAATAGTTCTCCATTACTGTAGACATCTTGGGTTAGACTTACTTCTGGTCCTAAAAACCTAAACACCACCTCAGTTACAAGACAGAAACATGCAAATGAGACTACAAAGGGGCCTGTAAAAATGCACAGCTCGGCTGCCAGGCGGTGGTGGCACACGCCTTTAATCCCAGCACTCGGAAGGCAGAGGCAGGCTGATGATTTCTGTGAGTTCGAGGCCAGCCTGGTCTACAAAGCGAGTTCCAGGAAAGGCACAAAGCTACACACAGAAACCCTGTCGCAAAAAAAACATAAAACAAACAAACAAAAAAAATAAAAATGCACAGCTCTATCTAGCCCCTGCCTGAGATCCGGGGAGTCAGAACTCTTGCATGGGGGAGTTTAGGAGCTGTTGTTAACGAGTCACCCAAGTGATTTCATAATTAGGTTGTTTTGAAAAAAACTCATCTATGTCCTGATGACAATAATACAAACCTGTTAATCCCAGAGAGGTTTGAAGAGAGGCAACCTGTGAGACTGATGGCTCAGAAGCATGCGAAGACGGAGTTAGGAAAGCTACCATGGTAGCGTAGTCACTGATGGCTGGCCCAGGCCCGCCTTTGTTCTGCCCCCCCCCCCCCCCCATGCACTTTACACCATTTGCAACAAGACTTCCCTGAAGACTCCCTGATGTCTCTATCTGCAGAAGGAATCTGAAGGATACCAGATGGTGTAAAACACTTCCAGGTGCGAAGCTGATACCACAGGGCCAGGATAGAAGAGAGAGAATTCTAAATAGGTCTTGTTTCCATTCCTGAGCATTGGAAATCCAACCACTTACCCAGTATGGAGAGCCTCTTCAGCAAGCCCGCTTCTCTAATGGCAGCTGGACCATATTCCACTCCTTTCTTTTTCTGTGAATAATACAAATTCCACAGATATAAGGAAAGGTTGAGGAAGGGGCAGGAAAACTTTGACACAGTGATGCTACACTGAATTCCTAACAGCTTCCTCTGCAAACCTGCCACAGCATCCAAACTTCCACCGCAGGGGTCTGGTCATGTCATTAAACGCTTAATGGATGGAGGCGGCAAAATTCCATTATTGAAAGCAAATCAACCGTCTGAGTCTCTCACTGAGAGCCGGGCCAGAGGAGTCCCAGATTGGGAAGGGGCTGAGTGAGGCTATGATCCGGTGGCTGGGATGGCAGGCTGGGCTTTCCCATCAGTGAGCGCGCCCTCCCCGACAGCAGGTTTCTTTCTTTGAAGACAGAACAAAGCACCTCGGGTCCTCCCGCAGCTGGCGAGGCCAGCACTGATTTCTTTCCAGGTTAATGCTCTTTAGGCAAGAATAGATCCTGAAGCCTTCCTTAATACCCCGGTCGCAGTCTCTAACCTCTTCAACAATTTTCCAACGACCCCGGTTTTGCCTTCTCCAGATCCTCCATGGAGTCCTCTCCTCTCCCTTTTTCTCCCCTTCACCACCCCAAGCTGGAAATACCGATCTCTCCATCGCCCTGGGGAGGCCGCAGGAGCCTGCCCTCTCGATGTCCACTGCCTTCTCGACACCCCACTGCCTTCTCGACGCCCCACTGCCCTCTCGATGCCCACTGCTCTCCTTCTTACCCCTCGCCTTCCATCCGTCCCTCATCTGCATCTGGGTCGGGGGAAAAAATCCCAAGTGCGCTCCGGTGCCAGCCGCGGGAACCCCGCGAGCTTCCCCGCTCCCCGCGGCGTTTCTCTTCATTCTCGCCCCCCACCTCCCGGCCCCACGCCACTCTCTCGGGGCTCCCTGTCCCGCCAGCTCGGGTCCCAGCTCTCACCTGTCCCTGAGAGAAAGGGGCTCCGACTACAGCCACAGAGTGGACAGATCTCGTCAGAACGCAATGGACTTGCGCGCGGAGGAGACTCGAGGCGCTGCTCCTCAGGAACATGATTGGCAGGGAGAGGATCACCATAGGAGAAGCGACTCGGTGCGACTCAAAATCTCGAGTGAGCTCCGCCGCCCCCAGCTTCACTGCCTTACTGGGCGAGCGCCCCGCCCTGTGATGTCAGCATCGCTTGGACACGCCCCCAACCAGCCCCCGGCGCACCTTCTCCGAGGACCACTTCTCTCCAGAGCTTGGGACACGCCCGCTGTTGAGTCACCAAAGAGGGCGTGTCCTCTCTCCCTGGACGCGCCCCCAATGCCTAAGCCTCGAGGACCCGATCCAAATAGGCCTTGGTTGGGGTGGCAGGTGTGTGGTTTCCCGGGAAGCGGAGGTGAGGTCCTCACCAGGTTGGAGACCTCAGTGGAACACGCGACTCGACACATGTTCTCCTGGTTTCTTCACACAAATGTACCTGCCGCGGGCACTATCTCGACTGAAGACTTGGTGCTGGCCATGGTCTGGCTGCCAGGCGTCATCTGCCAGTCCACACCAAGTCAGCTTCCATCTACTGCTTTCCATCTCCAGCTTTTAAGCATTTCCAAAGCTAAAAAATCTAGAAACATTTACCCCATCTTTGAAGAGTCAAAACTCAGAGCAGAATTCTCTGGGTCTGGCTTCTTAGTGAAGACTCATCTACCTTGGGTATTCCTGATGGGGAAGTTAGGATTTACCAAGCAATTACTTTCTAGGGGTTTTTAATTCTTTTTTTTTTTTTTAAAAAAAAAAAAAACAGTTGTTTCTTTTTTAGATATATGAGTGTTTTGCCTGTATGTGTGTTTGTGCACCATGTGCGTACATGTGCCCAGAGAGGTCAGAAGTGGATATTGGATTTCCTGGAACTGGAATTACAGATCGTTGTGAGCCACCCTGTGGGTGCTGGGAATCGAACCCAAGTCCTTTGCAAAAGTAACAAGTGCTCTTACCTGCTGATCCACCTCTCCAGCCCGTTTTCAATTCTTTACATGAATAATGAGAGCACTGGTTATTAAAGGTCAATTATATCAACACATTTGGACCATTCTAAACTAAAAGGAGGCTAAAACAAACCCCCAAATACCAAATAGCTACTCATGACTTTAGTAGTAAAACATGTTTACTGGGCTTGGCAGTTAAGAGCACACACTGCTCTTGCAGAGGACCTGAGTTTTGTAGAGTTTTGTCCCCAGCCTGTAATTCCAGCTTCTGGGGAATCAGGTGCTTTCTACCTCCATAGTCATTGCAAGGTAGGGGAGATAAAAAGATGTGAATTCTTTGATGTAAGCACAAGTTTGCAGTGTTCGATAGAATAGACATATTTAATGTTTCATACAGCGGCGAGACTATGAACACCACACTCTTAACAGTAACACTATAGCAAGCAAAAATCTAGGCCTTATTCTTTCCCAAATCCATTTTTCCTAAAGACATCTGAAATTTATTTCACCTGATGCCAATTTACATGCTTCTTTCTAAAGTTGTTCAGAAGTCTCCATAGCAACACTAACTCCAAGGCACTTGGTATAAAGCGTCTTAGGGGATAGGTGGTATACGTGTCTCCCCCTGCTGGTTAAATAAGGACGTCCTGTGCTGTAAGCAAAATCAGCCCAATATTACTCGAACCTGGCAAGGCTGTGGTTAAGCGGCTTTGGTTCTTGTTTTAAGATTTATTATGTATACAGTGTTCTGTCTACATGCATGCCTGCACACCAGAAGAGGGCTTCAGATCTCATTATAGATGGTTTTGAGTTGCCGTGTGCGGTTGCTGGGAATTGATTCAGGACCTCTGGAAGAACAGTCATTAGTCAGTTAACAGTTCTTAACTTCTGAGCCATCTCTCCAGCCCCCAGAGGCTTTGGGTTTTTATTGCTGTGATAGAACACTATGACCAAAGCAATTTGGGGAGAAAAGGGTTTATTTCAGCTTATAACTCTCAGGTCACACTCGGTCACTGAGGGGAGTCAGGGCTGGAAGTTAAATGGGGCAGGAACCGAAGCAGAGGCCACTGAGGTATTTACAGACTTTCTCAGCCTGCTTTCTTATACAGTTCAGGGCCACCCACCCATGGGTGGCACCACCTACAGTGGTCTTCGATAGGTAACAAACCGAGCACAATTCTCAGTATCTGTGGCTCCTCCCAGGACTTCTCACCCCGCCTTCTAAACCTCTCAGCCCAGGGCCTGGACTTCTCTTCTCCCAGCCTGGGACCCCTATATAATCTCAGCCATTTGGGCCATGCTGGTCTCTAGGTCTCTTGGCCGCTTGTCCTACATGCCCACCCCACACTCCCAACCCCACCTCTCTCTCCTGTCACAGCCTGACTCAGTCTGGACCCTTCCAGATGACTCTGGTTGGTTTTTTTTCCCTCATGTCTACAATAAACCTCCTCAACCATACCTGGGAGCAGTTATGTCCTTTTTTTTTTTTATTCAGACTTGGCCTCCCTCATCAATCATTAATAAAGAAAATGTCCCTATAGACTTGCCCATTGGACAATCTGATGGGAGCATTTTCTCAATAGTTCCCTCTGTCCAACTGACCCTAGCTTGTGTCAAGTTGACAAAAGACTAGCTAGCACACCAAATCAGGGCATCTTAAGCTTTTTTTTTTCAATTCACAACCCTTTATTTCCAGAGAATTTTGTTGTTGTTTTGAGACAGGGTCCCACTATTTAGCCCTGGCTGGCCTGGAACTCACTTTGTAGACCAGGCTATACTTGAACTCACAGAAACATACCAGCCTCTGCCTCTCCAGTGCTGGAATTAAAGGTGTGTGACACCACCCTGGCCTGAGAATTCTTTTATGTAACCTCAGCTATATAAAATAAACATAAAGTTCTAGGAGATCTGATGTCTATTCTGGCCTCCACCTGCACACACACACACACACACACACACACACACAAAAAAAAAAATCATTTTAAAAGACAAAATAAGTATACAAATCAAGTATTTACTGATGACAATTTATGTTAAAAATAATTATGTGGCATACACATAATTTTACCATTTATTAAAAATGAAAGCAGATTTGCATATTAATTAGATGGATGTGGTTGTCTAATTTTACATAAAGAATTAAATCTTGGCTGCATATTTGATACTGACAGTATAGAACACTATGCTGGTTAATTTTGTCAACTTGACACAAGCTAGAGTCATCTGGGAAGAAAGAACTTCAATTGAGGAATTGCTTCTATCAGACCAGCCTGTGGGCATGTCTGTAGGGCATTTTCTTGATTAAGGATTGATGTGGGAGGGCCCAGCCCACTGTGGATGGTGCCACTCCTAGGCAGGCGGTCCTGGGTTGTATAAGAGAGCAACTGAGGGACTGAGGAGAAAACTTGGTGATTAAGAGCACTTGCAGAGGACCTGAGTTTAAATTCCTAGCACTCATATAGTGCTATGGGCCGCAGGCATGTAGGAAGAATTCAGCTCAATATGGTAAAGCTAGACCTGGAAGAATCAAGAAATTCTTCCAGAGGAAAAGCCAGATCTCAAGGAATATTTAGTGTTATTTGGCTTTTAATATATCAACTGTTTCCTGCTATGAATTTCATGTGCACCCTCACAGCTTCCCCAAGAACTTCTAAGGTATTCGGATACAGTCACATAGGCAAGGTTTCCTGTCTCCAGGCCTTCTGCTTTTCTTTTTTAGCATTAAAACCAGATATCTCCTTTAGCTACATCCAAGGACAAATGACAGACAGAAATGGCACTCCAGACCACCATTTGCCAATCTCTTGAATTAAGGTAAATTCCATATGGAGACACCGCCTAGGTCAGGCGGACTTTAGGTTCATAGCTTTGTTTCTTGTGCAAATTAAGCTCGGATCCTCCTTTCTTATACAGCCTTAGTGGTATTTATAGTAACATTATAGACTCCTAACATTTTACCTAACCACTTTCAGGAATGTAGTTTGAGCAAATAAATTCCTTTTTTATGATATATTAACCAATTTTAGCTCTTAGTTGACCTCTTCCTTTACCACTCCCCTTTTGGGTTATAAAAGAAAGAATGACAGTCACTGACTGAGAAAAACTCTTGTCTACCTTTATGACCCGGTAAGAATTCAAGCCTGGTGACCTTGCCTTAGCCAGAGCATTGCTATTGCATGGGTATATAACTGTAAACCTCAGAGACTTGGGGGACTAGATTGGAGAACTAGATGGATAACTAGAAGGACAAGGTGGGAGATGAGGAAGAGCCTGATGGGGAAGAACTAGGTGGGTAAGAACAAGATGAGAAAGACCAAGATGGGGCAGAATTAAGATGAAGGAATTAAGGTAGCACTTAGAGGGAACAGCAGAAAAATGTAGAGAGAATCAGGCAAGAAAGGAACTAAGTACGAGAGCAAAAAAGAAGCTGTGTAGAGAGAAATGACTCAAAAGAATAAAGTGTGTGGACAAAGAGTTTCGTGTGAGTAGGTTTATTAGTGAACCCTTCAGGTGAATCTGCTGCCGGTAGCGTCTCTTCTGGAACTCTGGGGTGAAGGCTATCGAGGGTCGGGACCCCAATAGCTTTTGTTAATATAAGGGCTCACAATTATCTATAACTTCAGTTCCAACATTTCTTCTGACCTTCTCAGGTACCAGGCATGCACGTGGTACCCATGCATACATGCAAGCAAAACAACTATACACATAAAAATAGAATAATTAAGTCTAGAAAGAAAGAATCGTAGCTAAGCAAGACCTGGAAAGCAAGTAGCTTCTTCCATGGTTCCTGCTCCAGCTCCTCTCAGTGATGGAGCCTTTCTTTTCAAGTTGGCCCTTGTGCTGGCTAGTTTTATGTCAATTTGACCCAAGCTAGAGTTCATATCTGACTCTTTAATTCCATGACTGCCAGCCTACATTCTATCCTTCATAAATTTCTGGGAGTAGAAAGGGGCTGAGGGCCTGGAAAAGAGGAAGAGCCAGTAAAATCTAACTGTGGTGTTTGCTGATTTCCATGGTGTAAACACTCACTGATGCTGACTTCAAACTTCCTACATAGGAACCAAAGATATCATTGAGAAAGGAGTTCATTATGTAAAAATTTCACCATGTACATGCAATACACAGAAATAACCTCAGGAGCATAAATAATAGTGAGAGAGAGTTTTTTTTTAAATGGGCAGTAGTAAGTGCTCAGTATATTGTCCTTATTTATTTACTTATTTATTTGCGTGTGTGTGTTTCCTATGCCCATGTGCATGCACCAGCACATGTACATATATACACACACACATACACACACACACACACACACACACACACACACACACACACACACACGGGTGGGGAACAGAGGAAGTCCTTCTCTATCACTCCCCAATTTTATTCCTTGAAACAGGGTTGTGGAATATTTGTACACTGTGTGAAGATGTATTTCGGTAATTGGTGTAATAAAAAACTGAATGGCCAATAGCTAGGCAAGAGACTTCTGGGCAGTGTTCTTCTCTAAGAACACTGGGACGGAGAAAGGTGGAGTTGCCAGCCAGAAGCAGAGGAAGCAGGACCTCCAGGAGGAGAGGTAAGAGCCATGAGCCACATGGCAGGATGTAGATTAATAGAAATGGGTTAAGTTACAAGCCTAAGCTATAGGACAAGCTTTCATAATAAGAAGTCTCCATGTCACTTTTGGGAGATGGCTGGCAGGACAGAGAAAGACTCGTTACACAGTGTCTCTCACTGAACCTAGATCTGGTGGGTACTTTGGCTAGGTTGGCAATCATCCAGCAAGCTCCAGCAAGCCCTTCTGTCTCCCCTCAGTTCCACACTCAGTGCTAAGGTTGCAGCTTAGCTCCTCACATGGGCACGGGGCACCTGAACTCATAAACTTGTGCTCATGTAGCACATGCTCTTGCCCACTGAGCTACCGACCCAGGTCTCAAGTGTCACAGGCTGGGTTCAATCCAGCTATGTAGCTGAGGCCGACCTTAAACTCTTGATCCCTGGCCTCTGGCTCCCAAGTGCTACAGTCATGCCTGTATTTTTAAATTTAAGTTTATAAAACTTGATTTTTAAAGAAGGCAAGTTTAATAGTTAGCTTACAAATTTCCTGAAAATGACAAGCTGCTAAGAACAAGCTTCAAACTGTGAGTCCGAGAGACCTGAGCAAAAACTAAATTCTCAAAGGCGGGGACTTGACTCCTTCTGGCCATCATTTTATCACTTCCTGCGTATAGTGATCAACACACAGCTGGAGCAAATAGCAAATAAGACAACCTGAAAGTCCTTATTCACAGTCCTAAATCCGTGGCTCAGATACGGAAAACCGAAGCCCCAGGAAGCTTTCTATACTTCCTTTATGTGCTAGTTACAATCATCAACCACACTTTAGAGCTTTCCATAGTTTTCAAAATACGTTCCTTCACTTGCTACAGTCGTCGACTAAGTGCCTGGTGTGTGCAAGGAACTTTCCTACGTACCATCAGCATGTATGGAGACAGGAAATAGTTCATCACCTGTGGAGCATTTAGTTGGGCAGTCAAATAATTTCAGATGGGGGCTGGAGAGATGGCTCCGTGCATAAGAGAGCTTGCATTACAGGCATGAGGACCTACGTTTGGATCCCAGCAACCAAATGAAAAACCAGACATGGCCTCACATGGGCCTACAACCCCAGCATGGTAGTGGGCGGGACAGGAGGGTCACGGGGGCTTGCTGCCCATAAGCCTTTTCTAGGTCCAGTGAGAGACTCTGTTTCAAAGGAATAAAGGGGAGAGAGGTAAAGCTGGCCATCAGACAGCCGCCTCTGACCTCTGCACATGCGCACCAACACTACACACAAATTAATTAATAATGAAGTAAAAAGAAATTTATAAATAACAATTCAGATGGTAAGATATGCCATGAAGAAAATAAAGCAGAGTAACGGGTTAGGAGGCCAAGATATTTAGAGGATGTCAAAGGGCCTCTCCAAACTTATATGTGAGCCAGAGACCCAAGGAAGGTGGGCCTGTTCCTTACTAAGGGACAGCAAGCTCAAAAGCTCTGTGGTGAAAATGCATTTGTAGGACTTGGAGAGATGGCTCAGTGGTTAAAACCACTGGCTACTTTTGCAGAAGAGCTAGGGTTAGGTTCCCAGCCACACATCGTGGTTCATAACCATTTGTAATTCCAGTTTCAGGGGATCAGACATCCTCTTTTGGCCCCTCTGGGTACCAGGCACACATATGATGCACATACATATATATATTCTCTCTCTCTCTCTCTCTCTCTCTCTCTCTCTCATACACACACACACACACACACACACACACACACACACACAATCATAAAATGAATAAATCACGCCTTTAATCCCAGCACTTGGGAGGCAGAGGCAGGTAGATCTCTGAGTTCGAGGCCAGCCTGGTCTACAGAGTGAGTTCTAGGACAGCCCGAGACACACAGAGAAACCCTGTCTCAAAAAGAAAAAAAAGGAGAGAGAGAGAGAGAATGAGAATGCGTTTGCAGGTCAGTGAAAGAGCCGGAACACCTATGTAACCTGGATGTACAGAGCAATGGGTGTGTGGTAGGTCAGTTCAGGGGGACTGGCAGGGGCCAACCACCAGACAGCACCGAGGAGCAGAAGGGCTACTGGTCTGAAGCAACACTAGACATTGAGGACTTTTCTTGTTCTTTCATATCTGGGTGGAGACAATTGATACCACCCTAGGATAGAGTCAAGGGAACTGGCCTAAATGTTTGTGATCCCAGACTCATCCACGGAAGTCCTAACTCCCATCAAAAGGTAGCATGAGCACTCCAGGGAGATGATGAGCTCACCAGAGTGGAGCCTTCATAAACGGGACCATGCCTGCATCAGTTCCTTGTCTTGCTGCCAAGACAAAGCACCTGACAAACCCTTAAGGAAGGAAGGGCTGATTTTACCACACACTCTGTGGGTAGGGGGGAGTCCATGGGAGCACAGACTTGAGGTGGGTGCTCACTTTCCATCCAAAAAGGCAAGAAGGAGAGAGGCGTGAGTGTGTGTTCAGCTTGCTTTCTCCTTTTTATTCAGCCTGGAACCCCACCAGTGGAACTGTGCTCCCCAACCCCTCCGCCCTTAGAATAGAACTTCCTATTTCAATTAACCTAAGCTAGATAGATATTCCTCACAGCCAATCCAGAGATTTGTTCCCATGGTAATTCTAAATCCCAGCAAGTTGGCAAGATAATGAACTGGCAAGATGGCTCAGCAGGAATAGGAAATTTTCACCAAGCCTGATGACCAGAACCCACATGGTGGAAAGAGAACTGACCCCCATGTATTGTCCTCTGACCTCCACAAGTACGCTGTGGCTTGCATGCCCATACATGTCCTCACACAGATAAACATAAATATAAGAGAGAGAGAGAGAGAGAGAGAGATGAATGAATGAATGAATGAATGAATGAATGAATGCAAAATAAAGATTCATCATCACAGTGCCTAGGATAACATGAGATGCAGGTATCCTGAATGAGCTATGTTAGACACATGGTTGTGTAACCGACACATTACAACAGCTACTAAGTGGTTTTAAGAGCCGTAGGGTTTAGAGGTGCTATACTGAAGGCAGAGAGGAGAGTTGATGGAGACACCCGGGAACGTCCCTACACAGGACCAGATGAGGTTTAGCAACCTGCACCAGTGTATGTAGGACACTGAGTTTTCAAGTGCAGGTCCTGATGGTAGGCAGTTTTGTATGTCACTTTGAAGTGGTCTCAATGTGTCCAAGTGTCCAGGTAGGACAAACTGTCCTTGAGTTGGAGCCCAGGACAACACGGAGGTCTTTTGCTCTGGTAGTTTTCCTGGACAAGGCTTATGAATCATGACTAATGTCTTGGTTTTTTATTTCCTGTTCTGTGCTAAAAACACCCTCACAAAAGCAACCTAGTGGAGAAAGGCTTTGTTTGACTTACAATTCCAGGTTACAGTCCATCATTGTGGGGGATCAAGGTAGTGGGAGCTCAAATCGGTCACGCTACATCTCCAGTCAAGAAGAGAGAACAGTGAATTCATACATGTACGTGAGTGCTCAGCTCCTCCTCCTTTCCATTAGTCCTGGACCCCACCACGAAATGGTGCTGCCAGCATCCAAGGTGGGGCTTCTCACCTCAACTGACCCAATTAAGAAAACCCTTTATAGGCCGGGCGGTGGTGG
>CABHPH010000194.1:43068-64293 GCA_902168325.1 Peromyscus nudipes
AGAGAAACCCTGTCTCGGAAAAAAAAAGGAAAAAAGAAAAAAAAGAAAATCCTTTATAGGCATACAAGCCAACCTATAATTTCTCACTGGGCTTCCCTTCCCAGGTGGTTCTGTATTATGCCAAGTGAACAATCAAAACTCACCATCACAGTGAGTAACAAAGGGACGGTTCAGTGTCTACCACTTCTCAGTCCTGGCGGGCTCCCCTCCATATGTCCCAGGGGAGGAGCATGTCTGGTGACACCAATAGGTGCCGTGGGTTCCAGCTTTGACCTGGAAGTACTACCCCCACTGAGGCTTCCGGTAACTGTCATGCCTATGAGGCGGGGTGGAAAGAGGAGCCCTTAAGACCCGAGAGCCGGATGTGTGGGTGCTCTTGGTTCCTGGATCCTGGACGCTGGAGGTAGACCGTGCAGAGTTCTCAGAGAACACCACCGGACTGCGTTACGCCTTTCCCGAACACTGTTACCTATCCCTTCACTTGTAAATTACCCCACAAAATAAACCTCCCTTTTAACTACGTGGAGTTGCCTTAATACTTCAACCAATAAATAGGTCTGTGTTTCTCCTTTGATTGGATACATTCACAGGTGTAATTCTTTATTGGCACAAATAAACCATCAGTTTGTGCCTCTCGGTATGCTGGCAGATGGTGTTTACTTGTGTAAACAAGATGTAGAATAATTCTGTCTTTAGCCCTTATACTCCAAATGGAGTAACTCCAGTTAAAACAGTAGCTTTCAAGTGGAATAACAAATATATTTAAAACAAAGAAGTCCAAGATCATCCTTGTCTACATAGTGAGTGTGAGGCCAGCCTGGGAATACGTGAGACCCTGGGGTGAGGGGGGAGCGCTCTTTTCCTACACAGCCCATCTTGGCAGTCGGTTTATACATATGGTTGGTGGTAGTCTCAGGCTTCTCCCAGCTGATGATGAACAACCACAGAATTGGGGGTGGGGGATATCTTCCCAAAGCAGGTGGGCAGATGACGCACACTTGATCCCTACCAACCTAGTCATACGGTATTTTTCACTTTTTTTTTTTTTGAATCTCAAGAACAAATGTCATTATGTCAAGAGTTATTCTTGTCATTGATTGGCTTATGCCTATGCTGTTTATATCACAAAGGGCAGGCCAGATGGGACAGCTGCCCCACGGCCCTGTTGCTGATTGCCAAACACATGGTAAGGAATGGAAACACACTTGGCACTCCACTCCAGTTCTCCACCGTCAGATGTCTATTTCACGGTCTTCTGGCACTGGACTTTCAGTCTCAGACCAAGCTACCCATACTGAACAGAGGCAGGGAAAGTGTGTTGAGCTAGAACAGGACCCCCTGGGGATTGAGTATGAGTGGTTGATTGGTGGCAGATTATTTTCCATTTTGGTCATAAAATCACAGATGGAGAATCACACCCCAGGTGGTTTTGCTAGTGAGCACCCAGGCTACTCTCCACCCGTTATTCCGGTGTTTTGATTTACTCTGGACATTTTGCTGATAATCAGAATCCACCTCTAGTGGTGAAATAAACCATAGAGACACAACTAGAACTCACTGGTATTAGCCTCTCATTTAAAAACTGGGCACCTGGGGCTGGAGGGATGGCTCAGAGGTTCAGAGCACTGGCTGCTCTTGCAGAAGGCCTAGGTTGAGCAACCAGCACCAACATGATGGCTCACGACCATCTGAAACTCCAGTTCCAGGGGATCTGACACCCTCTTCTGGCCTGCCTGGGCACCACACACACATGTGGTACACAGACATGCGTGCAGACCAAACATCCATGCCCATGAAGCAAATAAATCTTTTTTAAAAAATTGAAAATGAAATCACTTTAAAAAATTAAAAATTGTATACCTAATTCTCAGATGGACATACATATTATAAATATAGCCACCTCTATCATCTCCCATTGCATCCCAGTCTCCTTGATAGTGTATTTAATTACTGTTACTTTATGCACCATAGTTTTAGGATATTCCTATCTTCTTTCCTAAACTTTTACTTATTTTTCAGCACTTTTTTCATACTCATTCCTGGTCAAGAGATCCTAGTGGCCAGAGTCATTCACCCAATTTAATCAAAGAAAAGGCCTAAATTTCCAGCTTATTCATATTTAGACTGTTTAGAAAAATGCAAATAAACTTAAAACATTTATCAAATATGGATGTCAGAGGACAGCCTTGCATGTTGGTCCTTAATTTCTACTTTTTTCTTTGAGACAGAATCTCTTTGTTGTTCCCCACTGCACATACCAGACTAGCTCGCAGGAATTCTCCTGTCTCCACCCACGTCCTCACTGTAGGAGCAAAGACTTTAAAGATTTGATGCCACGCCAGGCTTTACATGGTGGGGCAGGAGATTTGATCTCAAGCCCTCAAGGTTGTGGGGCAAGTGCTCTGTCCGCTGAGCCATCTCCTCTGCCCCAGGCACAGGGGTATTTTTGTTGTCATTTACTTATTTAGTATTTATTTCGGGCTAATACCATAGCATGCATGAAGTCCGAGAACAACTTGTAGGAGACCTTTTTTCCCTTGCACTGTGTGAGTCCCATGGATGAACTCAGGTCATCAGGTGCAGAACCAAGTGCCTTGACCCACTGGCCATCTTGCTGCCCCTCCCCCAGGCACAGTTTTAACTCAGATGAAAACTTTATCCTTCCATGCATCTGGATAGCCAGGTAAACTAGATACAAAGCAACTTTCTGAGAATAGTTTGAAGCCGGGTGTGGTGGTGCTCACCTTTAATCCCAGCACTCTGGAGGCAGAGGCAGGTGGATCTCTGAGTTCAAGACCAGCCTGGTCCACAAAGTGAGTTCCAGGACAGCTAGGGCTCCACAGAGAAACTGCATCTCATAAAACACACACACACACACACACACACACACACACACACACACACACACACACACACTAGCTTGAAGTTGCCATCACTGGTCCTCTGGGTACAGAAGTTTATATGATGGAAACTGACCTAGAATAAGGATATTTAATTTTAAAAATTCTTCCATATTTAAAATGGGAAACAAAGTGTTCCAGATGCCTGAAAGGATCTGCTAAACAGAACTCTAAGTGGGCTTGACTCTAGCCCCCTCCAGGAAGACACCCTCCCACAAACAAAGAGGTAGACCCTGGCAAAAGTTGTTTCGTTTTCATCATTTTGTTTTTGAAATGTGTCGTGGAATATTATTTTAAAGTGTGCTGCATTTTTTTCCTGCTGCTTTTTGTTAATAATGCAAAGACGTGTCACGTTTGTTTGGTTAAGTAAAATTAACCTGCGGGCAGGAGGCTGAATCAGCAAGTAGCTGACAGGAAGTGGTGAGGAGGAACCACGTGTAGCTAGGGTTCTTAAGTGGGGGCTGAGAGAAGGACGCTGGTTTTTTTGCAGGCTAAGGGAGAAAGTTAGCTACTTGCTATTCAGCTCCTCTGAGAGAGCGGAATTGCACCTCAACCTTTGAATTTTGAGTTCTTTAGAGGGATAGAGAATTAGATAAGTTCCCTTAGTAGCTTTGAAAGAGTCAGTGCCTGAGGGAACAGAATCCCCTCAGGCTGCGGCCCTTGCGGCTGAACCCTTGCTAGTAGCAGCGGAGTTGCAACCTCTGATCAGGACAACCGTTGCTTAAAAGGCAGCCACAGGTATAAAGAAAAATAACAGGAATGTGTCTTAGTTACTTTTCTATTGTTGTGATAAGACACCATGATTAAGGCAACTTATAGAAGTAAGAGTTTATTTGGGGCTTACATTTTCAGAGGGTGAGTGTCTTAGTTAGGTTTTCATTTCTGTGAAGAGACACCATGACCACAGCAACTCTTATAAAGAAAACATTTAGTTGAGATGACTCATTTACAGTTTAAAAGATTCAGCCCACTTCATCATGATGGGGAGCATGGCAGCATGCAGGCAAATGTGGGGCTAGAGATGAGAGTGCTACATCTTGCAGGCAACAGGAAGTCGACTGAGACACTGGGCAGTATCCTGAGCATAGGAATCCTCAAAGCCTTGCCCCCACAGTGACACACTTCCTCCAACAAGGCCATACCCACTCCAACAAAGCCACAACTCCTAATAGTGCCACTCCCTGTGAGATTATGGGGGCCAGTTACATTCAAATCACTACAGGGAGTCACTAACCATCATGGCAGTGGGCAGGCAGGCATGGTGCTAGAACAGTAGCTGAGAGTTACACACAAGCTGAGAGACACACAGATACACACATCTGATCCATACACACGAGGCAGAGAGAGCTAACTCAGAATGGTTTGGGCTTTTGAATCCTCAACGCCCACCTCCAATGACACATCTCATTAACAAGGCCACACCTCCTAATCCTTCCCAAACAATTCTACTAACTGGAGACCAAATGTTCAACATATAAGCCTATGGAGGGTCATTCTCATTCAAACCACTACAAAATGCAAGCCAATCTATTGTCACTCCTTACCCAATTTAGCAGCCCAAACCAGATCATTATCTCTTTTAATAGAACCCTGACTACTTCTGAGGCCATTTCCATGTCGGGGGGTATGAAAATGTGTCTAGTTTCCAGGGATGATAGGCATTCAGTAGTTTATTTGCTGTGTCATACTCTCATCGTTTTTGACCAAGTTTTTGCATGTTGATGAATGACCAGAAAGACATACCTAAAATCTGTGCAGATTTTCACCTTCTTCCTGGCTGACACTTGTAGGGTCGTTGTCAACACTGAATTTTGCTTTTATTGCTGATGTCTCAGCAGAGGAATTTTGCCTTTATCCCTTGGCCAGTCAAGGCACATAGCCCATATGGTATAACCCAGAGCCAGCACTCTCGTCCCAAGAAGTTCCATCCAACAATGAAAAGTTCCCTGCCTGATTGATTTGCCAGGGCAGTCCTGCTGTACTAGGCTAAGTCCACAGTTTTTATACAATTATGACTTAAAGCAGCAGTCATATGAAATGTACTATAGACTGAAATTTGCCTGTTATTTTAGCTCTTTTTTTTGGGGGGGGGGGGTTCGTACAGGGTTTCTCTGAGTAGTTTTGGTGCCTGTCCTGGATCTCGCTCTGTAGACCAGGCTGGCCTTGAACTCACAGAGATCCGCCTGGCTCTGTCTCCCGAGTGCTGAGATTAAAGGTGTGCGTCGCCACCGCCCTGCTGCTGTTTTAGCTCTTAGCCAGTTAGCACCACTTTGCTCTAAAAGTCAGTACCTGGTGGATAAAAATTATTTTTTTAATGGATGTGTGTATGAACACATGTGTGAAGGGCATGTGTGTGCATGTGTGCTCATGTTCCAGCTAGAGGTTGACTTTGGGTGTCTTCCTCTTTCACTCTCCACTTACACAGAGAGGCAGGATCTCTCACTTGAGCCCCAGGCTTGCTGATTGAGCTAGCCAGCTTGCTCCAGGGATTCCCCTTGTCTCTGCTGCCTCTTCTACTGGACATGGGAATCTGAACTCTACTGTTTACACTTGTTGTGGCAAGTGCTTTCCCTGCTGAACCATCTCCCCAGGTCCCCAGGGTGAAAAGTTTAGCATCCAGTAAATTGCAGTGAAGGGCAGCTATAGCTCAGCCATGGAAACCATCCTTCTGCCGCTTTCCTAGCCGTTTGAAGTAAGTGGTAAGCAATTAACTGGGGAACATCCCCTAGCGTTTGGATCAACATTCCAGTTCAACTTGTTGCCTCTTGTCCAGCTAATGAGCATGGGTTCACTTTAATGGACCAGAGTCCAAACCCTTTAAAGCTTTATGGAATGGCACACTATTAGTTCATAACTGCAGTCTTAAATCTAGCAAAAATCCAGCAATACCAAGGAAATCTAACTGTCCTCTAGCGGTTGAAGTCTTTTCTTCCTCCTCCTCTTCCTTCTCCTTCTCATCCTCCTCTCCTTCCTCCTCCTCATTAAGTAGTCTGTCTATTCCATTTGATTTTTACCTCTGTTCTTTCTTCTACACCATAAATTCTCAGGTTTGGCCTTTCATGTATCACAGACTTCTTGGAAATAATCATTCATGCTCCTCAATTATTTTCCTTATGTATGTCTGTTTTCTTGATTTTTGTCTTCTATTCCTGAAATTAATTCTTCTGCATGATTTTGTCTGCTAATAGTGATATCTGTTATGGTTTTTATTTGCTTGATGATCTCCTTCATTTCAAGTGTCTGTTTGTTTGTTTGTTTGTTTTTCAATGTTTCAACCTCTTTGCAAAAATTTTCCTTCATATTTTGGATGCTCATTTCCAATTTACCAATTGCTATGTTCTCTTTGAAGACTGTCTTGTTAAAGTCTTGGATTGATTTCCTAAATCCACGCATCTGTTTGCCTGACTTTTGTATGTGTTCAATAATTCTTTTGAATAGTAAGTCACACTCTAAATTTATTTTCAAACTTTCCAGCTATCTCTGTAACTTTGGAATCCCTTCCAGGGGAATTGATCAGTTGGTGATGAGTCATGGATGGTAATTGTGTCATATTTTTTGTGTTCTTTGTCATGTTTTACATATCTGTTGGAGTGGGTTTATTTTAACTTCCTCTTCTTCTGCGCCTATTGGGATATTCTGGTTTCTATAACTCATCCTAGAGGACTGGTAAAACTTGGTATTGACTATCAAATGAGTTAATGATGTGATCCTGTCTTGATTATGTGCCATCAGGACTAAGGGGCTGGACATTCAGCACCAAGGTGACCAGATGGAGTCAAAACCTTGGTCACAGCTTGGGTTCTGTGAACCTAATGGAGGCAGGATACAAAACTTCAGACCCGATAAAGTCTGTCTATGCTCCAGGGGCTGTGGTAAGTGCCACAGGCCCAAAGTAAACTCTGGAGCCATAACAGAATAGACTCCAGGTCCTGAAGTGACCATTGGAACCTCAGAAATCAAAGCCCTACATCCATAATGACCTCAGAGACCACTGGAACCAAAGCTCCTGTCTTTGTGAGACCCTGAGCCTACTGGAGTTGAAGCTAAGGTCCTGCACAGACCTCTGAGGCCATTGGACTGAAGTCCTGGTGACAAGGTGCCCTCTGGTTCTGCAAGAGTGGAAAGGCTGAGCACTGATTCTCTCTGGTCCTGCAGAATCTAGAGGCCTGGTCCCACATCTTTCCATATGTAACATTTTTTTCTCTTTACCCAAAAGTGATGTTCATGCTGTGACTGCCATCTCCAGAGAAAAGATATTTTTAAAGGGAGAAATGTATGGGCTGGATAAGTGGCTCAGAAGTTAAGAGTACTTATGGCTTGCTCTTGCAAAGGACCTGAGTTCAATTCCCAGCACCCACATCAGGTGCATCACAACCACTTGTGACTCCAGCTCCAGGCCTCCTTGGGCACCTGTGCTTATGTGCACATACCCATACACAGCTGCATACATATCATCAAAAATAATAAACAAATAAATGCTAAAAAGAGAGAAACATGTGCCCCTCCCCTTTGGCTATCAGAGTATTGACAATGGACCCAAAAGAATTAAAATTTCCTCAGGAATCCCAAGCTGGAAGAAGGGAAAAGCAGAAACCCTGGTGCCAGCTAAAGGAGAGACTAGCTTTGCAGGAAGAGATTTCACACGGTTTTGACAACTTGAGTTAGCAACATATTTCCTGGCTTTTGTTTTAGCCTATCATTATAACACTGCTACAGAAAAGGCAAAAAGAAACTGCATGAATTACTTTTCTATTGCTGTGATAAAACAACATAACCAACCAAACGACAGTGATGCATGCCTTTAATCCTAGCACTCGGGAGGCAGAGCCAGGCAGATCTCTGTGAGTTCGAAGCCAGCCTGGTCTACAGAGCGAGATCCAGGACAGGCACCAAAAACTACATGGAGAAACCCTGTCTCGAAAAAACAAACAAACAAACAAACCAAACCAAACCAAACCAAACCAAAACAAAACAAAACAAAACAAAACAAAACAAAAACACAGCATAACCAAAGCAACTGGTAAAAGGGGTTTATTTGAGCTTAAGCTTCCAGAGGGTCAAGAGCCTATCGTGTCAGGGAGAGCTGGCAGCAATTGACGGGCAGGCATCGCAGCAAGGGCAAGCTGAGAGAGCCAAATGAGAGTAGGGAGAGGTCCTAAGTTCTCCAAGTTTGCCCCGGTCACACACTTCTTCCTGCAAGGACACACCAGTGCCACCAACTGGGGACCAAGGATTCAAACGTCCAAGACTATGGGGGCATCTCATTCAGACCTCCACAGAAGCTAACAGTCTGTCTCTCTCAGGTTTGGCCAAACTGTAAATAAGTCTTTTTTTCACCATTTTGTCTCCTCACTTCTTTTAAGAAACAGTAGGTTTGTAAACACAAGGTCCTCCTGTGTTTGGAGAGCCAGGCAGGAGGTAGGCCATAGGTGACTAACAGCTCTCTGTGGCTGGAATTCAGGGAAGCCCCAGCTATGGAAATCCGTCTCAGGATCTCTGACCCTTGGATGTTTGTTGCTAAAAATGTGTATTGATGAACTGGTGAAGACAAAGGGGCTTTTTGGATTGTGAGCTGGTTTTATTTGCAAAGAGTACTCTAGTTCTCCAGGGTTATGATTTGGAGAATACCTGGCAAATTTTCATCATCTAAACCTTAGTCTGTTTTGTGCATTTGATGCCTTGTAAAGAAGGTTGGTTTCTAATAACTGTCATTTTTAAAAAAAGATTGTTTTGAAATTTTATGTATATGAGGGTATGTCGAGTTGTTCTGTCCCACCAGTCAGCTCTGTCCCACCAGCCGGCTCCCAAAAAACCACAGAGACTTATTAATTATAAATGTTCGGCCAGCAGCTTAGGCTTATTACTGACTAGCTCTTACAATTTAAATTAACCCATATTTCTTATCTACGCTCTACCACATGGCAGTACCTTTTTTTTTTTTTTTTAAGCACAGCATGTTTATCTCCTGCTTCTTCTGCATCTCACTGGTGACCCTCTCCCCATCTCTGCCCTTCTTCTTCCCAGTGTCCTCTCAGTTTGGCTCTCTAGCCAAACTGCTTCCTGTTTATCTATTGGCCAGTCAGCTCTTTATTAACAATGAGAGCAACACATCCTCACAGTGTACAGAAGGATATTCCACAGCATATGAGTATTTTGTCTGAATATGTATTGAAGTAGGAGAAATTCCTTCTGGTCAATAGAGTCTCTAGTCTGTGTGGAGATATAATGTACCAGTTGAATGGGTCAATCTCCTGGCCAAAGGACCATCCCTGGGAAGGCAGGCTCCCTTTAAGCCATGTTAAAGAGATAGGTTTTTAGCTTAGTTTGGCATTTATCTTTAGATTTTGGTTTAATGTTTATCTCTCTGTGTGTTTGAGGCATAAGAACTATTTGGATTCTTCTTGAGTCATTTTGAAGTACAAGTTCTTTAATAAACACTATTATTAATTATTAAAATCATTAATGAGAGGTTTTAGTATTAATGAGAAGTATTCAGAAAAGCATAACTTTTTTGCTCTTTCTTTCTTTCTTTCTTTCTTTCTTTCTTTCTTTCCTTTCCTTTCCTTTCCTTTCTTTCCTTCTTTGTTTTTTGTTTGTTTGTTTGTTTGGTTGGTTTTTTGAGACAGGGTTTATCTGTATAGCCTTGGAGCCTGTCCTGGAACTCGCTCTGAAGACCAGGCTGACCTTGAACTCACAGAGATCTGCCTGCCTCTGCATCCCAAGTGCTGGGATTATAGGCATGTGCCACCACCACCCAGCCACTTTCTCTTTTCTAAGAATGCTTTCCTTAACATTTTGGGTTTACCCAACATTTTGAGCTTCTTTACTCTTTCTCTAAAGCTGCCTTCCCTGCCGTGAGGCTGCTTCTCTACCATGCATCAGACCTCCACGACAGTTTAAATAGCAGAGTTCCCCTCACCCACTCTATTCTAGGAGTAGGAAAACTGATGTTTACAGCTTGCCTGCCAGAGGGGCTTTTCTTTTAAATGCTAATAAAATTATCCTGAGCTTCCATTTGAGTCTATTTTAAAATTATTTTATTAATGAGAATAAGAACTGTAAGACGGGAACCCAGTTTTCCCCTGATCATCTGATAACCACGAAGGGACCTCAAAATTCCAAATCTGTATGTGCACCACATGTGTGCCTGGTGCCTTTGGAGGCTGAAAAAGAATATTAGATCCCCATAGAACTGGAGTTACAGATGGTTGTGAACTACCTTGCGAATGCTGGAAACCAAACTATGTCCCCTGCAAAACCGACAAGTACTCTCAACCACTGAGCCAATTTTTCAGTTCCAAATGACTATCATGGCTCAGCAGGTAAAGGAACTTGCTCCCAAGCCTGATGGCTCAAGTTTACGCCCATGTGAGTAATGATCTCATATGGAACTATATCAGAATATACTCTGTTCTTGGATAGAAGGAACTTTAGCTGCTTGTCCCAGAGGTACATCCTTTGGTGTTGGGACTTCCCAAGACATATTAAAGAGGGGAACTCCATCCCCCTGGTGACTCCCTGGGAAGCAATTCCCAGTAATCAGCATACATCACTGACCTTAAACAAATTCCTTAATATTAGCTCTTCATTTAGCAATGAGATGAGCCTATAACCTAAGATTCCATCTATCCCGAGAATTTCTAAAACTAACCAATATGCCTGTGGCTACTTTCTCTTTACTGTATTTTAAAAAATTCATTGCATGATAAAAATTACTATTCCTTGTATGTCTAACCTAAAATGTGATTTTTGGATTGGGGCCAGGATGGTCACCTGACTGTATCCCACTCCCACATTACTGCCTCTTGAAAACCTGGTGTGGCCTAACCAAACTGTAGATACTAAAATGCTGATTTTTGATCTTCCAAGTAGATAGCCTTGATCTGGTGCTTTTTTTTTTTTTTTGGTTTTTCGAGACAAGGTTTCTCTGTGTAGCTTTGTGCCTGTCCTGGAACTCACTTGGTAGCCCAGGATGGCCTCGAACTCACAGAGATCCGCCTGCCTCTGCCTCCCGAGTGCTGGGATTAAAGGCGTGCGCCACCACCGCCCGGCGATCTGGTGCTTTTAAATGTCAATTCTGAACATTGAGGCTGGAAAAGAAAAAGGAAATCTTGCTGTGGGTTTACAAGATTGATAACAATGATTTACAACAAAAATGTAAAATAAAAGCAGATGACTTTATTATAAGTATAATTTGGATTTAACTATGTGTTCAAAGATCTGTTAAATCTATCCTGCCTTACAAATTTAGATCCTCTTCTTTCTTAAAAATTTTTTAAAGACTTATTTATAATTTTATGTATATGAGTACTTTGTCTGTATGTACATCTGCACATCAGAAGAGGGCATTGGATCCCATTGTAGACTACCGTGAGCCACCATGTGGGTGCTAGGAATTGAACTCAGGTCCTCTGGAAGTACAACCAGTGCTCTTAACCACTGAGCCATCTCTCTAGCTCCTCTTTTTAAAATTCTTTCATTATTTATTTTATATGTATGGGTGTTTTGCCTGCATGTATGTCTGTATACCATATGCATCCCTGGTCCCATGGGGGTCAAAAGAGGGCATTGGATCCCCTGGAACTAGAGTTATAGAAAGCTGTGAGCCATCATGTGGGTGATGAAACTGGAACCCAGGTCCTCTGGATGAGCATCCAGTGCTCTTAACCATTGAGCCATCACTCCAGCCACCTTATTTATTTTTTGATAGTCAAGGTAACAGAAAATGAGAGGACATAGAAATGCTTTCTATTAGGTAGGCATGGTGTCTTAGTTACTTTTCTATTGCTGTGAGGAGACATGACCAATGAAACTTAAAGAAAGAGTTTATTGGTGACTTACAGTTTCAGAGGTCGAGTCCATGGCCATCATGGAAGAGAGCATGACAGCAGGCGGGCAGGCATGGCACTGGAGCAATAGAGGAGAGTTCACATCTTATCACTGCCTGGAGGACCAGCCTCCAGCAGCACAGGGCTTGAAGGGAAATCCACAGAGCCAGCACGTACTAGACTTTTCTATCTGAGGGCGTTAGGGATAAAGACACTCACACTCTCTCGATAGTTTTCTTTCTTTATTCTCTATTCTTCATTTTGTGTTCTACAATCTCTTTTCTTATCTCTATCCAGAAATGTCCCTTCTGTCTCTCTTGAGGTTTTCCTTCTCCTGCTAACTCTCTTGATGTTCTCCTCCTAATTCTCTCATTCTTGATGTTTTCCTTCTAACCCATTTTAACTCTATTCTCTCCCTTACAGCTTATATATTCCAGCAAAATCTTTCAGGCAATATAAAAATTACAATGTGGTCACATTCTGTTTTTCAAGTGAATGATTACGATGAGTACAAGTAAAAAACAGCACGTTTTCCTTACATGATAAAACATCTTACATATTACAAGTGAAAAACAAATTATCCCAAGAACCCACGTACATTCATACCCAAGCAACTTGTTATAGATTAACTGTGTAGGCAAGCAGGAAATTCTTCTTGGTCAGGTCTTTTACTGGTAGGCTGCATTTTGCAGTTACAAAGAAAAGGCCAATTACTTTATTACTTATCTTAAAAGGTAATCTTATAAGGAATCTTAAAGGAATCACAAACCTAAACTTTTATATATCAAAAAGAATCAGTCAGCTCTACTTTAAACCTTTAGGGTATGTAGCAGGAATCTTAAAAGGTCTTATTAATAAAAACTAACCCAGAGCCAGATATTGGGGTGAATGCTGGAAGATCAGAGAAGCAGAACAAGCCACAGCCACCTCACCTCGCCAGTTCCTCAGCTGATCCTGTTTCCTCAAACTGGAAGCCTCCGAGTCCTCATTTGAATGGGTCTCAGCTGAGCTACTGCTCAAAAGCCTAAAAGCTTAACCAGCTCTAGTTCCTGGTCCTCACGCCTTATATACCTTTCTGCTTTCTGCCATCACTTCCAGGGATTAAATGTATGAGTCACCATGCCTGGCTGTTTCCAGTGTGGCTTTAAACTCACAGAGATCTGGATGGATCTCTGCCTCCCAAGTGATAGGATTAAAGGCGTGTGTGCCACCATTTTCTGGCATCCATATCTAGTGGCTGTTCTGTTCTCTGACCCCAGATAAGTTTATTAGGTACACAATATTTTGGGGAACACAATACCACCACAAGGGTGTATACCCACTCATCAATAGTTTTTTATATAAGGAAATTGAGGGCAGAAATGGGTACAAGGAATTAATCATCACCTTTGGTCAACAACCAATCCTAGCAAGAAAAGTGCATCAGCCAGTAACAATTGGGCCACTTTGTTCTTGTTCCCTGACCTTAACAAGTTCCTCATTCAACTATATGCCTTTCTAAAACTTTAGATTGTCTTCTTGGGTTTTTCACCCCAAAGCTATTTGACAAAAACATCTTAGTTATCTAACTTTAAGTTATTTTCAAAGCTTTGTTTCAGCTATGAATGCACTCTGTGAACACATCTCCCAACACTGAGATTAGAAGAATTTAAGCTAGCTGGGCTACTGGGACTCAGTTGTTTTTCTTAATCATTGACCTAAGCCACAGTCTATACAGCTCCTCAACTAAAAACTCATTTGTTGTAGCTGTGTGACACTTTGTTTTATTTTTTATCATAAAAACTCTGTATAAACTGACATTATTATTATCAATTAGATAGTACAGCTTAGGAAGAAATCATCTTCATAGTAATCCACAGGTAAAAATTCCCATTTGAATGGGATGCTTCCATGAGAAGAACACACTACATTATAAGCAGTGGAGATCTCCCCACACCCATTCACACCATGCCAGATACCAGAGGAAGATGGCAGGGGCAAACATGTAAAGGCAAGAAGAAATTGTGGAGGCCCACAAAGATTTCCTAGTGAGATCTGAGATTGCTTTACCCAGCATAGCAGCAGGGCACTGGAATTGATTGCACCCCCTTTGCCTAGACAAAGTAAGGTCAGTCAGTCTTTCCCGTGTCCCTCTCCCACAGGAAAAACTCTGCCTTATGAGCCTGATGGCCAAAGAAGATTGATGCTGTTCTGATACTTGTGCCTCCAATGCTATGGAGACCTAGGTATCGAATGGTCCCTATCATTTATAGAATCAGAAGCTGCTTGGTATCCTTCTCAGATCTCTGATAGTACTAACGGTTAGGTTAGCCATAACATTGTCAGCTTGGCAGCATCAGACAACCAGATCCTTCTGCAAGGCTATAGCCAGCTTGTTAGCTCATTTTTAAGAAAATGTTCCAAGATATAAAAGTTTAAATAAGTCATAAAGGTTTAAATATGGGTCCAAAAAGGGTCTGAGGATATGAAAGTTTATAAGCTTTGAGGATCTCAGAAAATGATTTAGATTATGAGAAATGTTTCAGATTGCTTTCCCATTCTATGATGTAACAGTTCAGAACTTAACATTCAATAGAGTTCTGATAAGCTGGTAGAGCAATGGCTACTTACTGTTCAGTCACAAGCTCAACATTTTAGATTTATTTTAGTTGTCATCTAAATATAAACTTAAAAATGCTTCCCATCAGGCCAAAAAAACTCTGTCCAATTTATACCTGGCTTTCTGGACAGAAGGAAAAAGCACATGCTTTTAACCAAAATCTGTAGTTCAGGTATGAGTCTACTTCTGCTGTTTTACAGATACCCATCACAAGTTATGTCTATGATATGGATATCAGTACTGATTGGTAATACTAATGTATCTAAAACCTTTATGTCATTTTGTAAGATAGTTTATGTAGGCCTCAGAGGATTAAAAGAGTCATAAAACTTGGATCCATTTCACCTCTGTCGGGTTTCCCAGATAAGTACAGCTTATTTCTAAGGATGGTATATTTTTTCTCTGTCCTGGTCTTGGGACTCCTGCTCTTCCAAGTTACTAAGAATGTGGTCCTAACGGTTTCAAATAAATTCATAAATTTTAACTTCTGTTCCTAGTTTAAATTTGTCTCAACAGATTTCCACTTAAGCTTCAGTTGCTGACTACACTGGCCAGGGAAGGGCCACCATCTTAGACCACCTGCTCTACTCAGTTACAGGAAGGACCTCAGGAATGTGCCATGACAACTAGAACAGATATAGAACAGTGTGCTCCTATAGACATTCTGTCTGCAGTTTATGGCCCTTGAAGATATCTAGATAATCATGCTGAGCAGCCCAGATAATCCTGCTCAGCAAGTTGTGGTTTCCTGCCAAAAAGTCCAACCCAATAGTTTCAAATATGGTTTTGCGCCAAAAGTCTAGACCAATAGTTTCAAAAACATCACCTTGTGTAGGGAGCTGCGTGTAGTCACGCCTTACAGGTGGCACTGGTTACCGCCTTCCGCCATCCTGATGGCGAGCGCTCCCCGTGGTAAACAACTATAGCGGAGGTTGTGGCTTGCTTGCGCATGCTTGAGCCTATTCGGCAATGCCCACATGGCGACCTGAGGTTGGCTGCCCAGAGCCTATATAAGGCTGGAGAGGCTTTGCCGGGGGATTTTTTAGAAGTCAGAAGATTGTTCAAGGCCTGAATAAACTGCAAGAAGAAGAGCTCAGTGTCGTGTCTTCCTTGCTGGTCGAGGTGGGCGCGACAACCTTGCCTCATGTCCCTTCTACCCAACCCCAAGTTGCCAAAGCATGTAATTCCCAGTTTGCAGTTTTTCCTATAAAAACTCTCTACCCCTGGGCCCACTGCTGCTGCCACCACCACATTTCCCTTCATCAGCCCAATGGTGGCCCAGGTTCAAACTTGACAATAAAAGGACCCTTATGTGCTTGCATTGGAAACTGGCTCCTTGGTGGTCTCTGGAGGTTTCTCGAAATGGATATAACACCTGACGTGGGTACTAGGAGCCCCTGTAAATGCTGAGCCATCTCTCTAGCTACCCCCACCTCAACATCTATTTTTTTTGTGTGTATTTATTTGTGTACGTCAGTGTGCTTGTGCTTGTCAGTGTATGCCACATGTGTGTTTGCCACATGTGTGCAGGTACCCAAGGAAGCCAGAAGAGGGCATCAGATCTGTTGGAGCTGGAGTTACAAGTGGCTGTGAGTCTCTGATGTAGGCACAGTAAACCTGACTCAGGGCCTCTGGAAGAGCAGCAAGTGCGCTTAACCACTGATCCATCTCTCCAAAAGTATGTCAACGTACACAACCTTTCCTGAGGGTCCCCCAAAACAAACAAGCAACAGTAAAAAGCAAAACAGAACCAAAAATTATGTGAAGCTCCTCTTTTGTCTTATATCCCAACAGGTAGGCTAACCAAAGAGAACACCTGCTCTGGTCACTGCCTTTGAGGGACACTGGTGTCCAGCCTGAGTCTCAGCAGCCCATAAGAGGCTGAAAACTCCAGACACGTAAGATACTTAGCAGCAATTCTGTGTCAGAGTGTGCCAGTCTCTCAGGGGCTTTTCATTAGCAAGATGTTCATCTAGTTTATCGGGGCCTTTTGTTGTCCTGATTTTTTTTTTTTTTTTTTTTTTTTTGTTTTTTGAGACAGGGTTTCTCTGTGTAGCTTTGCGCCTTTCCTGGAATTCACTCTGTAGACCAGGCTGGCCTCGAACTCATAGAGATCTGCCTGCCTCTGCCTCCCAAGTGCTGGGATTAAAGGCATGTGCCACCACCGCCTGACTGTCTTGATTTTTATTGTCCCCTTAGTATTGGGACAACTCCCATCCCAGTACCACTTAACTGTTGTCACAAGTTTGAGGGTCTATAATCAGAAGTGTCTCAGTTCTTTAAAGAGTGCCCAGAGAAGCTATTGCAAAAACATAGTAACCCTTGGCCACCGCAGCGACAAAGGTCTCTGACTCAATGTCTGAGAATAAACTTTGGATCACTGGTGTCACACCTCCTGCAGTCACACAGAAACATCTCTTGACTATCCAAATAAGGTCCCAAGTGGCTAATTGGACCCGTGTTCAAAATAAAGTTTCGTTGCTATCTTCCAAAGTGGGGTCACCCAGGTACTCTGTGTTCCTGGAATAATCACACTGAACTTTGCAGCCCTTGCCTAGGCAGGTTCCTGTTCCAGCTGCCAAGGTAAACAGGCTCCAGGAAGTCCCTTGTACCACCTGCGGTCAACTTTCCTTTCCCCCCTGTGATGCAGGGCATGGAACTCAGGGCCTCCAGCATGCTGGGCAAATGCTCTACCCCTGAGCCAGCCCGCCCCACCCCCATCCTGTAGTCAATACTGACCAGGCATTCCTACATGTTTGGTTTGCACAGCAGGCAGAGTGGGAAGCCAGGGAAGACATTTTTCTGTACAAGCCGCCCCTTCTCTTTGTTCCTTCAGAGCGCCACCTCAGCCACGCCCCTGAAATTAATGAATAACCTTCTATAAAAATGACTTAGGTAGTCATTTTACATCTCAGGAAGACTCTCCCACCCCCAGACACGGTTTCTCTGTGTAGCCCTGGCTGGCCTGGAACTTCCTCTGTAGACTAGACTGGTCTCAAACTCATAGCGATCCCCCTGCCTCTGCCTCCTGAGTGCTAGGATTAAAGGTGTGCACCAACCACTGCCAGGTTCCTTATTTAAATAAAACTACTTTATTTTTTATTTATGTATATATATGTGTTTATCCCACATGTGTGTGGGTACCTGTGGAGATCAGAAGGGGATGGCAGTGCCCCCTGGAACTGGAGTTACAGGCAGCTGCTTCACATGGGTGCTGGGAACCAAACTCAGTTCTTCTGGAAGAGCAGTAAGCACTCTTAACCACTGAACCATCTCTTTGCCCAAAGACAAAAATACTTTAAAAAAATACTTCAAGTGTCCAGTCTTTTTTGTTGTTGTTGTTTGTTTTTCAAGACAGGCTCTCATTGTGTAGCCCTGGTTGTCCTGGAATTCACTCTGTAGACCAGGTTAGCCTCTGAACTCAGAGATCCACCTGCCTCTGCCTCCTGAGCACTGGAATTAAAGGTGTGTGTCACCACCGCCCGGCTTCCAGTATGGTTTTTAATACTTTGTCTCAGCACATCTTATGTAAAACATACAAATACACTTTCGGCGCCTGTTATAATCATGAAACTAAATTTTATGAAACAAAAAGCACACACATAAACTGAACAGTTTCAAAGTGGTGCACTATCACTGTGACTAACTGGGGCTTGAAGATGTGTGCAGTGTCCTGTGCAGCCATAACTAACATGGGATTGAACACAGTTGGTTGCCAGGGCTCCAGTATGTGGAGCAGCAGGAGCAGCAGGAGCAGCAGGAACAGCAGGAGCAGCAGAAGGGTGCTTCTCTCTGGTGTGCATAGTGCTTTTTATAATAAAACCTTCCTTCTTTTGTTAAATGTTTTCCTCGTGAATGAAACCACCCTTCATAATAAACAAATAAACACAAGTAAATTGTCCCCCTGAGTTCTGGAGGCTTCCCTGACAAATTAATCAACCCCCGGGAAGAGGGTAAAGGAATATTATCTTATAGCTGATTAGTTGGTCACTGCAGAAGTCCAGGCTTGCACCTGGCACTTTAGGTATGTCGCAGCCCTGTGGAGCTGAGTTCTTGACTTCTGGGATCTTATACCTCTTCTGGATCATAGCAGAACTAAATCATTTGGTGTGTGAGAGTCTGTGCCCCACACGTACACGTTTAAGCACAGGTGTGTTCTGTGTTTTGAAAGGATGGTGGAAGAAACAGGCCCTAGGCTTGGTGTTTTTAGAGATGACTCAATCCATGGTTAGGAGCACTTGCTGCTCTTGCAGAGGACCTGGGTTCAATTCCTAGTACCCATGTGGTGGCTCACAACCATCTGTAATTCCAGTTCTAGAAGATCTTCTGATGTCCACGGGCACCAGACACTCATATGATACACATACAAGCCTGTAAGGAAACCACTGATACACATAAAATAAAAATAAATAAATCTTTAATGAAAAGAAAGGAGGGCCCAAAGAAATGGTCCATCACCGGCCACAGATCACTGGACTTTGCAGCATCTCCATCCTGGAACTTATCAGCAGCTTGATACACTTTGAAACAAATACCTGAACTGTCCCAAAAAGAAATGGCCTTGAGGCTGGAGAGATGGCTCAGTGGTTAAGAGCACTTGCAGAGGACCTCACTAGGCTTCCAGCACCCACAAGGCTTCACAACCATTTATATCTTGAGTTCCAGGGGATCCAACGCCTTCTTCTTGCCTCCGGGGGCACCAAGCTTGTACATGGTGCACATACATACATGCAGGCAAGCACTCATGCACACAACATAAAAAAGAGAAATTTCATGACTAGGAAAAGAATGACTCAGCACCAGATACAACTAATTTTGTTTTCTGTTCATTCCAAATAGGTCAAGAGAACCTCCCAGTCCTTTCTCACGGAGTGCAGAGCCACCCCACTCTTTTGTCTTTACAGCTATGCTTTTATCTGTCTCTTCAGAGTTATTCATGACTGAGCTGTAACAGGACTCCAGACCTTAGCACAACTGACTCCATGATGGAAGGATCATTCAGGCCGTAAAACTCAGCACATAGACAGCACCACCTGCCAAAATGAAAACAAAGACCTAATCCATCAAAGCCCATAGCTCTGGAAAAGTCTCTAAATGTACTAACCTTGCCTTTTGGCTTCTGTAGTTCCAATTTCTGGCTAACTGTTCTTGTTAACTGAAGTATATCAACCCAGGATGTAGTTTTTTTATGTTTAGAATCTCACCCTGAGAAAGGCTCAGGACTACACTGGGATCCTGAACATCCAGTGTAGTTGCCAGCCAGCTAATAAAGACTTTCTATTGGCTGAAGTCCATGTCCTAAGTAGTGTTCTCTGGTGGATACCCTACAACAGAGCAACTCCCCCACAGTGTAAATAACCCTCTGTTGTTACTCCGCATCAGTCAACTCTCAGGTCTCTACCCTCTAGACAGGTGGTTCTCAACCTTTCTCACGCTGCGACCCTTTAATACAGTTCCTCACATTGTGGTGACCTCCCCAACCATAAAATTATTTTCGTTGCTACTCCATAACTATAATTTTGCTAATGTTATGAATCATAATGTAACTATCTGATATGCAGGAAATCTAATATGTGACCCCTGTGAAAGGGTTGTTTGACCCCAAAGGGTTGTCAACCACATATTGAGAACCATTGCTCTAGATTCTGGACTCTGAACTGAGGAGGGCCGAGGAAAAGATTTCTTCCTAACAGAGCTCAACCCTGGCAGCCCCTTAAATGGAACACGAGAGTTTTAGAAAGTACTCATGTCCAAATCCTTTCATTCTAACGGCGAGGTGGACCCAGACATAGGCTTTTAAAGTTCCTCAGCTGACTCCAGCTTGCAGCGAGGTAGATAATCTAGTAATCAGAATTCTATGCCAGGCATTGTAGTGAGTGATCTAATCCCAGCACTCGGGAGGCAGAGGCAGGCAGATCTCTGTGAGTTAAAGGCCAGCCTGGTCTACAGAGCGAGTTCCAGGACAGCCAGGGCTGCATAATGAGCTCATAAAATTGAGCTGAAGTGCAATCAGCCTGTCTGGCAGGAATAGATGTTCTAAAGAAACATATATGCTCCTTTCTTTGGTTGTCAAACCATTAAAATGTGGACCTCTAAGAAATTAGAATTTCCCCAGTAATCTTCTGCTGGAGGAAAAATGTAGAAACCCTAATGGCAGCCAGAGGAAGGAATTTGTCACCAAGAGAAAGATTAACAGCTTGTCTGATGACCTCGCAGGAGGTAAGACTGGAGCTAAGACTGTGGCTGGAGGACCACACCTTGGCCAGACTACATAGTTATACATGTCCTGACTTCTCCTTAAGCCTTACTACCTACATGCTGGGGTCATGAAGATGGACTGGGGTAGGGTGGGGGCCACTGGGTCTCTTTGCCCCTCTTTCCAATGTGGCCATATGTAATAAATCTCTTCTTTTTGCTTCCCACCATTAATTTGGCTCTTTTAATTGGCTAATGGAAGGTGAATGACCGAACCTGGTCTGTTGGGGCACAGGCTGTGATTATAAGTCCTGTAACAAAAGTGTTAAGATCTAGCCGAATCTACATATCACTTACGATTAGATCCACTCCACTTTTTTTTGGGGGGGGGTTGTTAGGATTTTTATTTTTTGAGACAGTTTTACTACATAGTTCAGATGGGCCTTGAACTCAGGATCCTGGCTCCCACCATCTCCTTAGTGCTGGGATTTCAGGTGTGAGCCACTAAGCCTTGCTAGGTTTATCTTTTTAAATAAATTTCCCCATAAGTTTGGTTTATTTCATCTAAAAGCCCGTAGAAGGATTGAAGCTGCAGTTCAGTGGTAGATCACTTGCTTAGCATGTACAAGGCCCTGAGTTCAATTCTCAGCACCACAAACCAACCAACCAACCAACCAACCAACCAACCAACCAACCAACCAAC
>CABHPH010000195.1:0-14021 GCA_902168325.1 Peromyscus nudipes
AAAAAAAAAAGGGAAAAAGCCTAAGAAAAAGGAGCACAGGAATCAGAGACCCACAGGTGAACACACTCAGGAATCTGATAAAGCACTAAACTCGATCATCTCCCAGTCTCCAGGGATCAGTGGAAGCCTCTATTGAGAGAGCATACCAGTTTAACTAATGCTATTGTCATATGCATCTTTCTCTCTACCTCACAAGTTTTATTCTGAAGAGTATTTCTAAATCCTTAGTCGCTGTGGCTAAGGGTGAAATTCCTAGAAAAATGGACCTAAAGCTATTTCTCTTTGGTTTTTGGAATTATAATTCAATGGTATTGATTTATTTTAGTAGTATAGTAGAAAATGGCTCCAAACCTATTTCCTGTTTCTCAGAAATAGCAAGTTATCTTAACAGGCAAAAGGATAGCCTCAATGGCAAAGTGGGTACAATGTCATCACCAAGGCCATTGCAATAGGTAAATGGGAAGTTCAAAGGTAGTAGGCTATAGGTCAATCTAAGCAGAAATTTGAGATTATTTGCTTTGAGTACAGAGGAAGGGTCCTACATCAGGAATGGAAGTAGCCTCTTGAAGGTAATATGGAAAACAAAAGACCCTTGTGAAATCTGCAGAAAAAATAATAGATCCCTGATAAACCTTGTTTCAGATGATCTGAGGAGTCCAAAGACAATACAGTTGTTCTACCTCCTCCCATTAAGTGTGTAGTAATGCATTATTGAATCAATAGAAAACTGGTACAACACTGGACAACTGAGTCATTGCTCTGAAGTTCTTTCAGTGTGTCTATTATGGTTAATTACAACCAAATTTATCATGTTGGGGTGAAATTAGAGACAATGTATGCTATACATAACTGTACTTTTCTTCTGTGTATATAATACTGAAAAGACAAAAGTTAAATGAAAAAATAAGCTGCTTCTCATTTTATTGCTTAATTAATATTATTTATGGACTTATTTTTCACAAACTGTCAGCATAGAGATTTATCTTTTATAAATAGTTTGTGAACCTTTTGCTATCTTTGCATCTGACTACTTTGGAATATGATGCCAGAGCAGCTGTGAGAGTTGGCTTTTTTTCCCAATGGACAAATCCTGCCCAACAGATAGACATACTTTTAGTTCAAAATCAAGGTCAACTTTTATCTCAGCAATGTTGCATACTACACCTATCTAACCACTGGTTTCTTTTTTTTTAATTTAAAAACAGCTGTAGCTGATTTGTTTTGAACACCTAATCTACTCTTTGAAAACTATACTGCAGTTAGAGTGCTGGTTCAGGGGTTAAGAGTTTCTGCTCTTACAGAGGACCGGAGGTTGATTCTCAGTATCCATCATGCTGGGCAGCTTACAACTACCTGTAATTTCAGCTTCATCCAGCTCCAGAGCACATCTGGCATCAGTGGGTATATTCATGTGCACACACACACAGTGGGTGAGAGAAAGAAACAGATAGATAAATCGAAATAAAACAGAAATCTTAATAAAAAAGACTCAATTAGCCATTTATATCACCTAAACTCAATCCTGAATCACAAACAGGAATGTTAGTTTTTAGGGTTACCTTAAATATAAAGGAATACACTGCCTTGTGCAGAATTTGAGACGCAGATTATAGTTGGGTACTAAGAATTCCTGCATTCCTGAACATCCCAGTCCAAGAAAAGTGCACAGTTCCACTAAAGGAAAATAAAAGCTGTCTGTTGGTCTTAGAAGTGAGAAATGATAGATGAGTCAACACTTGACAAACGGTAACGGCGCTGAGAACACCTGCATGGTAGTGTTCACATACCATGAACTTGAAGAGAGAACAGATCAGTTTAGGGAAAAGACGACTGCAGTTTTGTTTGTGATGTTATAAATGTTTACTTTCCCTCCATATAAAACAACCACATTTACTGTGGTTAAAACATAGAATCAAATTCAGTTTCTGTTTTAACAAACACACACACATAGACACACACACACACATACACATGTACACTCCAACAAACACATGCACACCCACCACACACACACATATACACAAAACTGTGGGTGACTATGTCTAGAAGTGCATCTTTTCCATGTACACTGCATGTCTTTTCCAGTGAGTGAAGATATCATTTAATAAAATATTATTGTGGATGAGAATTGCTTTCATTCCCAAGTATGAATGTTTAGTTTCTTTTTCTTCATTGTTAATATTCATTAAGTTTTATTTTGGCTTTTGTCATATACATACATAAAATTTCCTTAAAATTATTTATCTTTGGCTATATTAAGTGTAAAATTTTATAAATAATATCAGTTATATCTTTTCTAATTTCAAATAAATATAAAATGAAGCCTGCTAATTTCTTGTAATATTACATAATCATAATTCAAGGATATTTTATATGATATTTTATACATACATGTTTCTTATTTTGAATCTTCTGTAACTAGAATTTTATCTGGAAGTGTTTCTTTAATCCAAGTACTTAATTTACATGCATTCTACATATGATATTGAGTAATAATTAATTTCAATACAATCAATAATTAGAAGGAACATTTTAGATTATTAAGTCAGTAGTACCTAGATTAGATGATAGTTGAAGTATCTATTCTTTTATTTATTTATTTGGTTAGTTATTAGTCTTTACATCCCAACTGCAATTTCCCCTTCCTCCTCTCCACCCAGATCCTCCCTCCCACCTCCCTTCACTCACCTAGCCATTTACTCCTCCTCTCTTTCACTTCAGAAAAGGGCAGAGATTCATGGATCTCAGACATGGGACATCAAATTGCACTGAGACTAGGCACCTCCTCTCCTATCAAGGCTAGCCAAGGCAACCTGATAGGAGGAAAGGGTCCCAAAAGCAGGCAACACAGTCAGAGATAGCCCCTGCTCCCACAGTTAGGAGTCCCACAAGAAGATCAAGCTATCTAATTGTAACATATATGCAGAAAGCCTAGGTCCGTACCGTGCAGACTCCATGGTAGTTGGTTCAGTCTCAATAAGCTACTATGAGCCCAGTTTAGTTGATTCTATGTGTTTTCTTGTGCTGTCCTTGACCCCTACTGTTCCTAGAATCCTTCTGCCCACTCTTTTGCAGGATTTCCCAAGCTCTGCCACATTGGACTGTGGGTCTCTGCTTCTGTTTCCAATAGTTTCTGAATGAAACCTCTCTGATAACAATTAGGGTAGGCACCAATCTATGAGCATAGCAGAATATCATTAGTAATCATTTCACTGACTTTTTTCCCCCAGTCATGTTTGGTTCTATCTTAGGTCTCTAGATCGCTGCTAGGCCATGGCCCTCTAGGCAGTATCAGGGGTAGGTTACTAGTAAGTAGCAATGATTCATTTCTATTAAAAAATTTAAATGTAAGTTAGAGACATTGTGTCAAGTTGGAAGGAAGAATAAAGAATTTCAGAAGTGAAAAGAAATTAAGAAAAACAAAAATGATATCCTAGGCAAAGTCTGTTTGCCCTTAGCTAAACAAAATGAGATTTAGAAGTGTCTTTATTTCAATCTCTGCTCATCTATCTAGACTGTTTCTTCAGCTAGCTGGGTACAACACTATGCATGACGATAATGGCAATTATTATGGTAGAAATATCATGCTCCAACTTTCAATTATCACCTAAAAGTACTGTCCTTTCTACTAACAGGTGAATAGCAAGATATTTTAGTCTAGGAAATAAAAACAATGCATTATTCCATTTTTCAGATAAGTAAACTAAAACAGTCTGAGAAATTGTGATTAATATTCAGAATCCACATACCGACATTTGGTAGTAAATTGCAAACCCGATTCCCAAGCTGGACCTCATACCAAATTACTCTGGGCCTTCATTTTATACAAATTTTGTGAATTGGCCACTTAGCCTACCTCTGTTTTTGTCTAAATCCATTCTGATAAAAATATTAAAATTTAAAACAAAATATATAAAATGCTTAATGATGTCATCCAAAGAAAATATATTTTTTTCTTTTCTTGGATATATATTTCTTTGATATAGTCATAGTCAGAGTGAAGATTAAAATTATTTTTTCAAATAAACTAACACTATTTCTGTAACCATCTGCCATTTTCTGTTTCTGTGAGTTCTGAGGTGCCCTTTCTAGGCAGGTGTACCCACCTTGAGCATTAAGACATGGATGGAGATTGAGCTATTTTAAGATTACTTCAAATCTTTTTATATTTGTAGCAAGTATAGTATTATTAATGGAAAAATAACATGTTTGTGGAGTCAGATAGACATGGCAACAGACATTAAGGTATCAAAGGACTAACACTTAGCTAAGTGGAGACAGTGATGATAATCACGTAGGACCCACATGTTAAGGCTCTATGCTTAGCTTCCCTTCCCAAGGTCATCCTGCCTGCTGGATGCCAGGTCTTGTTCAGTTCTCAGCAGTATAAACATGAGCATAAGCCTTTTTCATATAGCACAAAGTTGTTAACCAAGAAACAAAGGAGAAACTCAGGAATGAAAATGGTTGATAGCTTCCTGGTTACCTAGTGGTAGAGTTGACTTTTGGCAAAAGATGCAATGACAACTTTGACTTTAGAATATTTTCAAGCACACTTGGACTTGAGGAACCTAAGAAATATATAAGGATTTGGCTATAGGGGCAGTATTAAGAGTTCACCATTAATATGGGCTCTAGTTCCTGTTGAAACCTGTCTCATTTATGAATTATGACTGTTATTTTCTTATTGTGTGGCTAAATAAGAATGTTGTTTGATTTTTAATTTCAATAGTTGTACAGATTATTTAAATTCATGTTTTTATACAAAGACTAAATAGGCTTGTCACAATAAATTAAAATACACTAGGGAAAAAAAGGTACAAAGGCCAAAATCATGGTTCTGCCCATGATTTCTTTCACCCAAGAGGAAAGGACCAAAGACTGGACATCCAGATATCATGAGGCAAAATAAAACTTTCTTTCTCACAAATCATTCATTTAATGTATTTTGATACAGGATGAGAAAGTATCTAATAGATATTGTGCCCACATCTTCATTTTCTTATACTTTATTTTCTTTTTAAGTAATATAACCACATAATCAAAGATGAAAAGACCTGTGAAATCATCTAGTTCATTCTCTTGACTGATTTATCCAATTGAGTTTAAGACAGATGTATTATAATAACCAGTAGCAGAATGAATTTAAATATAAACAATTTTTTTTAAAACTTACTAAAATCTATATAAATCTTACTAGGAGAATAGAAAATAATTTTTTAAAAAAACCCTACAAAGTTCTGTACTTATGGTATTTGGAACAATTGTTCTTTTTATGATACAATTATTGATAAAATCAAACATATACTGTCTTAATTAGTGTTCTCTGGCTGTGAAGAGACAACACGATCAAGGAATCTCTTATAAAGGAAAGCATTTAATATAGGGCTTGCTTATACTTTCAGTGGCTTAGTCCGTTATTATCATTATTACCATGGAGGGAAGCATGGCAGCAGGCAGGCAGGCATGGTGCAAGAGAAGTAGCTAAGAGCTTTACATTCTGACTCTGAAGAAGCAGGAAGAGAGAGAGAGAGAGAAAGACACTGGGCATAGTGTGTTCTTTTGAAACATTAAAGCCAACCTTTAGTGACATATCTCCTCCAAATCCTTCCAAATAATTCACCAACTGGGGACTAAGAATAAAAAATATGAGGCCATTGGGGGCATTCTCACTCCAACTATTATGTATACATATCAGCAAAACATTATTAAACATACTGATGGAGGTTTGAAGTTTAGAAAAGTTGATTAAAATGGGTGTAGTTAATCTTGCATGTCAGCCAGACCCATACTTCTCAACCATTTTTTTGCACTAAATAGTAATTTAATGTTCAATATAGCCTGTACTGAAAGTCAGTCTCAAGCATAATTGGGACTATGTCTGAGCTCCTATCAGTAAGGCTACATGTATGCAAAGATGGATGGAAGTGGTTGGGTAGAAGTAATGAGGGATAGCAACAAGGAAGTTCATAAATAGCATTTATCCTTGGTCCGGGTTTGAAGACAGGGGTTCCAGCATGGTTCAAGCTGTATGCATGAAGCAGGCATAAGCAATCAAGGAAGTGGCATTTATTGTCTGACTTGTCCCATGTTTCCACAGATGGAATTGTGGGTTTGCCAAAGAAGCATTAAGTTCTGGTTGATGGAGGCTTTGCAGGCTTTGTGGCCACAATGATTCAATAGAGCAGAGATGAGATCAAGCATAGCAGAGGTCTTTTTCACTGATGGGCAGGGATGCAGCCGCTGCCTGACAGATACAGCAGTCAGATGAGCCAGCATCATAGGTGCAGGAGATGTGTATGTGTCTCCAGTCCCCTTCCCCCTGATTGAAGCAGCAGCTGATGGTTCACCAGCCAATCTGCATGAGTAACCAGGAGGAAATAATGACCTCTGCATCCATTTGCTTTGTACACATGTGTGACAGTGTAGACAGTGACAAAGTTCTTGTTCAGTCACCTCAGGAAGTCACCATCTCCCAGGAGAAGCCCAGGAAGCTTCCTGTGTAGTCTAGGTTCACAGTGGATTGGCCAGGTCACACTTTAATCTGTCACTGGCCTCTTTCTCATCCTCATTGCCCATCAATAGCATCTGCTCTTCATGCTCTGACAGGTTCTGGAAGTTTAGGGATTTCCTGCTTGTGGTTATAGTGGATTTATGGTCAAGAGAGGAAAATTCTCTAGCTGTGCTCATAGTCATTTTGTAGTCTCTTCAGGATGTCTTTGACTTTACATTTCTCAGCACCTGAGGTCAGCATCTAGTTCTAATGAGAAAAAGGCATGCCAGCCATGTTGAAAGCCATGTACCATGGCTCATGGGAAGCCATTGGCACTGTCTGGAGGCTGAATCATATGCAGCATGTATCTGTAGAAGGCCAATCAAAGGCCTACACAGACCTTAGGCTTATAATGGTTGGAAGGATTCCAGGTTTCTGCCTTGAGATCTTTCCCTCACTTCCTTTAGTACTAAACTATTAACTGGAAATATATTCTAAAATAAACCCTTTCCTACAAAAAGTTCATGCCTTTTTTTTTATCACAGTAACAGAGAAACAAATTAAGATAACAGGAAAACACAGAGGCTCCTAGATGCCTGCACAGGGAGGGTAGATAGGATCTAGGCATGAACATCAGGGACTCCATTCTGGCATAATGTCTAGTACAGGACCTACAAAAGAGCAGATTCAAGGGATGTTTGCTGAAACATAACTAAATCGTTCTGCAGAAATCAGACCAAAATACCCAAAGTGAGGTGTCTTAGTATCAAAACACCATGGATGCATCTTGGTCCCCTCCTGCCCCATGTACACATGGCAACCAAGCTCACCCCACTCATCTTCCTCCTCCCATCCATCCACAAGAAGCATGTCCTTGCAACAACCACTCCAGAAACCTAAGTGGCCACCTCTCTATAGGAATTTGGGCTAGACAACACACTAGTAACATGTAGTAACAAGACACATGTTCTTATTCAACTTGACAAATTTAAAAATTGAATTTTTCAACGTCACTGGCCACATTTGAAGAGTTCATTGACCTGATGTGGCTGTACTAAATTAGGATGCATAGGTGTAGTGCATCACCATCATCACAAAGAGATAGAGTTCTGTTAATACTGTCTAGCCCTTGACCTTTCCAAACTGCATGAGCCAGCACTTCTTTCTCTGAAGCCCACTGTTATCTCACTCCAAATATGCCCCCTACTTCCACCACAAAACTTGCCTTCCTGCACAATACCAGCTTAGAAAAGTGACTCTTCTGCCATACCTCCCACAGGGGACCCTCAATGGGATTCCATGGTAGCACTCTCCATGGTCAGCAGTTGCAGGGCTATCATTCACACCTGGAAGCCAGCCTTGCCACCTCCCACTCCAAGTGCCTGTAGTGAGGATTAGAGACAGAACCTGTGTGTGCTCATGGGCTTCCCTGCTACTCTAATCAGTTCAACCCACCTGTCCTGTCCAGTCTCAGAAATAAAGAGGAAGCCCAAGGACTCCAACAGAAGTTCATGGCTCCCTACAGACCGTCCTAACTGGCCCCAGGCTCCGGAGAACCTCTCTGGCCAGATCAGCTTAGAGCCTTACACACCAATCGTAGTGCACTTAATGACAGGTGCTTTCTCACTGCATTGGCCCACTCTTGAAGGTGAGATCAATAAAGACATTGCCTATGACAAGAGAATTTTAAACAAAATATAACAAGAGATTTAAAGAAAATTTATGGCTCTGGGTTATTATTCATATAGCATGAAATTTAGAAGTAAATTTAATTTAATCATTCTCTATACTTTCTTTTAAACAAAATATTAACATGTATGTTTTATAATAAATGTCTACATTATCTCCTTCTAACTAATGATGTAATAAATAGAGAATTTAAATTGAATATTCAGAAACTATCTATGGTTTCTGATCAGCTCAGAACCAGGTTACTCTTACAACATCTTAAGCTTTAATGTGTCCCTATGACACTCAGAGATTTTGTTTAAATAGCAGATTCTGGTGCCACAGCCTCTGAGATGAGACCAGAGAGTCTATATTTCTAAGCAGCTAAAGACATTGCTGATGCAACTGGTTTCTGGACACACACAATGAATAGCAAAGAGTAGGATGATGAGAATTTCATGAGTAATGTATATGTGTTCAATGCTTTTTTGTGTGAGTTGCTCAGTGTAAAATTTGATTCCTCTTTTGGACAACATTTAAATGATCCCCATTTCATAGAGTGAGAAGCTGTATGGAAAAAGTTATATAAAATAGTACTTAAAGTAAAGAGCTCACAATTTATGACTTTCCTGTGTTTTACCCACAAGACCAAATTACTTCTAAATTTCATGCTATATGAATAATAACCCAGAGCCATAAATTTTCTTTAAATCTCTTGTTACATTTTGTTTAAAATTCTCTTGTCATAGGTAATGTCTTTATTTTCTTAACCTTACTCCTATCCCAGCTTTTGACATACATAGACTAATGATTACTGAATTAGGCCTTATTTAATATTAAAAAAAGAGGGCCATGGTTAATGTTAATTCTTACATTCAAGGAATTAGGATCATTATTGAAGAAGGCACATGGCCATTATATGTTAATTGTCTATAAGATATTTCAATTCCTGTTGGAAGAAACAAATACAAAGGCCTTAAATACATGAATGTTAATAATTATATTCTAGGCTTCACCATACAAAACTTAATGGATATATGATTTAAAAACTTCCACCCAGACAAATTCTAACCATAGATAGTTTCTGAATATTCAATTTAAATTATCTGTTTATTGCATCATTAGTTAGAAGGAGATAATGTAGACATTTATTATAAAACATACATGCTAATATTTTGTTCAAAAGAAAGTATAGAGAATGATTAAAGGCATGAAATTGGGTGATACACTTTGTGATTTTTATGATTGTGATTCCATAAGCTTTCTATCTGTGTGATTTCAAGCTCATTAAAATATCAGCATAATAATAGTGCCTACCCAAGAATAATAAGAGAAGATCAAAAAGTATAAATAGATGTTAGATACTAGAGTCTTAGTTCTCCTGTGAAACAAACAAAATAGCATATTACTTATATTTTATTATTATTTGATATACATACATATAAAGTGTGACTCTGGAATCTGAGTTCCACGGTCTTCCATATGCTAGCTGATGTTGTAATTCAATCCAAGTCCAAAGCTGTATATGTAAATCTGATTAGGAAAGGTTGAGCCCAGATTCCTAGTGGTTCAGAATAGGGGATAATGGATTTCCTGGATCATTGAGTGAGACTAAATTTGCTCCTCCTCTTCCATTTTATTCTTGGATTTACTCCATTATATGCAAAAGGAAGACTGTTCATAAACATTCTAATGATTGAAATGCTAACCTCGGAAAGACATCCTTACAACTCACTCAGACTTATTTTTCCCACTATCTGTACATCCCATGGCTCAACAAAATTACAAAAATATAAAATAAATTGTGTAAGAGTGAGAGCAGAGAATAAAAGACAGAAAAAAGAAGATGGGGTAATCTGGTATATTTTAAGCACCGTATAAATAGTTTTATATCATGTGTATAATAGTAGATAGTCACAACATATTTGTTACCAGCTACTCTTAACTGAAGGAAGGAATAGTATGGCAAACAACAAAAGCAAAAAGATCTGTAGTGAAAGTAAAAGCCTTCATAAAGGATTTGCTTTGTCAGAAAAACAAGCCATCCCTAGGTTTGTTCTTATGTGATATTTTGTTTGTGTTCTGACAAATAAAGCTTGCTTGGAGAGAGAGAATGGAGCTAGCCACTAGTTAACCATAGAGGTCTGGAGGTCTAAACAGAGAGGAACAGGAAGCAATAAGGCAGGATGGAGACAGAATCTCAGCCCTATTGTACTGGAGGAATGGTAGAGGAAGGAAGTGATTGCGGCTGCTCTCATGCTTCTCTGATCTTTCAGGTTTTACCCCATATCTGACGCCTGGTTTTTATTGATAAGATTAATTAGATTTACCCTTCAGATTGTATTTGTTTAAAGACATAGGTCAGAGAGTTCTAGTCACTAGAGACACAGAGACAAATGAGACCTCCCTGTATAGGTGCAGATATCTATGTATTTATGAGCAGTGCTTCAACATGTGTGTGTGTGTAAAAGGAAGGGCAGAAGAAAACTTCAATCCTAACAAAGCAAGGGTAGATTCACATTCATGTGCCACGTTAGTATTTTTGCAGTGCCAGGTATCACTAAGGTCTGTGATGAACAGGCCCTGGGCATCACAAATCCAGGCAAGGAAGGGGCTTTTCACATATAACACATGTTTATAAAGGGTTCAAAATCGAAGTTGAGTCTCTAAACGTGAGTAGAGTTCACGTGAATATATAAAGACAGGTAGCTGATGTATAGTGTTAATCTGTGACTTATGGTTTTTATTAATATTATCGTATGGTGTCTCCCATTGGTTACTAGGAAAGACAACACTGATTTAGGACTAGCTTTCTTGCCAAAGTCCTCCCAAAAAATGGCAGTGGTTAGAGACCCAAAAGATGAGGCACTGAGAACCATTTGAATCTCAGCACTTTGCTGCAGTATGCATTAGAAATAACTACTCCCTATCATTTAGAAGGTAAAAAAAAAATACATCGAGAACTTTCCCCCCACTTTGAAAGAAACTATTCTTCACAAAGATAAATTTCATTCATCCTGTGAATAGTGAACATATATATTTTTTCTATAGTTGGTAAGTATTTGGCTGAATTTGTATCCGTGATGTCGGTGTGCACAGTATCAGAATAAGCTGGGAAAGTTTGATCTTAGCCAAGATGCTCTGTGAGCATCAAGCCAGGAGGACTAATCTGTGCCCTCCCACAAACTTCTTCCTTTTCAAATAATGCTTGAAACAGGCTTCAGCCTAGGCTTCCTGCTGGATGTTGAAGATGCTCCTGCTGTTTTCTTCACTAAGTCATCAAGAGTGATTTTGATTGATATTACATATGCATCAGGGAAATGAGCAGCAGAAAGGAACTTCATTTATCCTCTGATTGCTGACCAAACAGTGAGATTGAGTTTTTTTCTACTGAGAAGTGATTAAATTGGTTCTTAGCACTAGGACTTATTATGAGGCCTGTCCCGAACATTGTTTGATTTTTGGGTGGAAAACTAAGTAGGTACAGAGTCTTTAAGAGAAAGTTATAGAAAATATTCATTCTTGTCTAATGATTCAACTCTATCAAGTAATAGAAATTACATAGAAAAAACGACAGTTATTAAAACTTAAAATAATGAATTTGTGTATAAAACTATTTTTACCACATATTTGATATGTAAATGTCCATTGCTGATCCTGAGGTGCCTTGTGTCATAACTATTCATGAATATATGCTCAAATGAAGCACATATTAAAAGTCATCAATATGAGCTGTGATAGTGCACCTGTCAATGCACAGAAGCTCCATTCTGCTAGCCTCCTACAGTAAGCTAGACTTTGCTTTGCTTAATTCTCAGTGGACTGGAGGTATGGGAAACAACTCCATCATAAAGATGGATAAGACTAAATGTTAAAGTGTCATACTCAAATTAAAATGATTACTTCTGCTATCCTGATAATTTAGACATAGACTCAAAAACCAGTTGTTCTTATCCTGTGACATTCACTCTTGAGTAGCTGACTTTCATTGTATTTGACGCATCTATTAATGAACTATAAATTACAGGTCTTTTCTTTATTTAGGCATGATGATGACTTCAATCTGATCTATGTTTATTTACCAGAAAAATTTGGGGCTTTTAGAAAATAAGTACTTCAAAGATTGGTAACTTTGATGCCGGGCGTGGTGGCGTACGCCTTTAATCCCAACACTCGGGAGGCAGAGACAGGCGGATCTCTGTGAGTTCGAGGCCAGCCTGAGTTACCAAGTGAGTTCCAGGAAAGGCGCAAAGCTACACAGAGAAACCCTGTCTCAAAAAACCAAAAAAAAAAAAAAAAAAAAGATTGGTAACTTTGGTTCAAATAATGCCTGCATGGTGTATTACCCCCTTGCTCTATCATTAAGAAGGGTAAAATCTACCATTTCAGAATATATTACATACTCACAAATAGAATGTTTGAAAGCTGTCTATATAACATCTGAAGATCAAGCAAGGTAATATTTTTAATATAGGGCTACTTATCAGACCTCAGAATTGTCTATAAGCTCAAATATTTGTCATAAAAACTTTAAACTGCATTTTATATCTTTCTTGATCTTAGTGTGAAAGTCAAGGAAATCAACTTATTAACTGAAGCATAGTTTTGTATACCATTAGCCTAGAACACAGAATTTTCTTAGTCATTTATTTAACTAACAGCTGACCTTTCAATAAAAGCCAAGCCTATTGTGATATTGAGGCTATGACAGCAAACAGCCCTGGCATCCTATATGGAAGATCTAATTAATCTGCAAAGGATACAGATGATTAGGCTTGCAGTGGAGTAAATTGGAGTTTCCATGAAAACACTTGCCATTAACTTATCATTCAAATATGTTATGTAGACACTAGCAAAAGCACAGGTTAATATCTGAACGTCTTCTAATAACTGACTCTATTTGGTGTACAAACATGCATATGTGTGCAAAAACAAACAAACAAAAAACTGTATGTGATTGATGACTCAGCTAAGACCTCAGAAATGTGGGAGGTGAAGAAGTTTTATACACAAAGCCAAAATATAGGTATAGAAAAGGTAAGGCTCATAGTTAAGTAACAGATCTAAAAGAAATTTATTTTAGTGTAAGTTACCATGAAGGTCAATAATGAGAGTCAAAAATTTCAGCCAGATAATGCAAATTATATCAAATACATTAGACTGAAATATACTGAAAGGCACTGAAATATGACTAAAAGGGGAATGGAGTGCATTTGTACTTAGTAAAACTATTTGGCTAAATTTTATTTTTATTTTTATTTTTATTTATGTGTATATGTATATGTCTTTCACATATGTGTAGTTTCTTGCAGAAACAAGTAAAGCCCCATTGTGTGTATTGTGAACTAAACTGAGGTCTTCTAGAAGAGCAGCAAGTGCTTTTAGCCACTGAGCTATCTACAGCCCTAGGGGAACCATTCTCATTGTAGAGTCTATCCCAGAGCTGGTTGAAACTGACTGCAAGAAGCTCAGATGACTTCTGCAATAATTTACTTATATGTTAATGATCCAGAGAGGTAACAGTGGAATTGTCAAGGGGGATAGAGCTTGTCAGAATATTACAGAAATAAAAAGAGTATTATCAAAGCTCAGTATGTGAATGCTGCTGAGGAAAAGGGGGAATACAGGTGTGTTCATATTTCTGGCTTAAGTGCTTATTGGGATACAAGTCCATGTGACTCACTGCTGTGAGACATTATAAGAAGTAAGTAGGTTTGCAAAACAAGGCAGTGATGTAATCAGCCTTAGCACTACCAAAGGGAAAGCCACTCTGAACAGAATTTCTGAGCAGGAACATTTCACCTAGTACTGTCAGGTCCCTCACCTGCCAACTGCTGTCACCTACCTTCTTAACTTTCTC
>CABHPH010000195.1:16475-46045 GCA_902168325.1 Peromyscus nudipes
TAACACACCTTCAATTAACTTTAAATATAGATAGTGGTGGCCAAGGGCTCACAGTATGCCATTAGGAAAACAATTAGATAGAGCCAAATGGAAGTTTAAATGTCAAATTAGCACTGTCATTGTGTGATTCAGCTCTCCCACCTTTAAATAATTTTTCTACACAAAATTATCCACAAATCCACTATAATAAACAAATTCAAAGAAAAATATTTGAATCATTAGTATTAATATCAAACCATTAACATTAGGGTAAAGTCAAACTAAATAGAGATGCCATGCCAAATGTGTTAAGGGATTGGAAGGTGCTTAAGCCAGCTTTACTAACCATAATTCCACTGATGTCTCTAGGTCAGAGAGGTCATTCCACAGCTAAGCAGAATACATATTTGTTCTCTGTTTGAAACCTGGCAAAGCAAATTTGTTGGCCAGGGAGCAGTTTAGAAATGTTGTTACTAACTAAATTGAGACATTGAAAGTTTCCTTTGCCACTAAACTTTAAAGTCCTAGTACATCTACATTTCTCTGGTGTAGACATGAAGAGCCTTAGTATTTGGGTCCCTAAAATTGTTTGCAACGAGTGTTGCCTGAGCCAGGCACAATTGGTTGCTTGAATGAGTTCCCAATAATCGGAACTTCTCTCAGAGTCAAGGGTTTTAATTTAAGAGCAACAACCTGATTACTTGAACTTCCTGCCAATTCCACCTTCCAGTGGTTTATTCCTTAGAGAAGACATGTATGTGGGGAGGAAGGAAGAAAAGCAATGGTGGCAGAAAGCAGAAGGCTTTAGGCTGAGTTTTGAACATTCCCATATGCTTAAAAATGATACCAGTCTTGTTCTGTGATGCATCATCCAGTTTGCCAAACAGCCTGTACAATGGGACATACTGTATCCTGCTGATAAGTGCTTGGCTGCTGATAAGAAACTATAGGATTTGAAACCAATTCTATCTTGCTTAAAATAAAGTGTTTCTCCTGATAGTGATAAATATGGCCACATTATACTAAGCAAAGGCACTGTTTAAAATGGTCTAACACTAAAAAGATACAGCAATTTATGTTTGAAGATGAAAATGGATGTTATGCTTCCCTTCCCTGAGTCAAAGGGGTAGAGTTGCAGCTGGAATGTGTCCTTCCTACATAGTTTATATATTTAAAAAGTTCATGGCAAAGACATGATGGTGGCATTTGGCAGTAGGTGGAAACTGGAATTACATGGGATCATGAGCACAAGGCCTTTAAGATGCTGTGAACAGCTTTATAAGAAAGGAGACCTGACTTTGCAGCCTCCTGTTTTGTTCCATGATGCCCAGTCTGTATGGGCATCATGGATTAAGATGTAGCATGTAGATCCTCCCCATATGCCAGCACATGTTCTTGAACTTAAACCTAGTACCAAGCACTTTGTGATACCTATACAAAATAGACTGAGATAATATGGTAAAATGGAGCAAAGGAATGTATCTACTCTCCTAGGCACTATTTGTTTAAGCCAATACCATTCATAACCCTGTGATTTTAGACAGAAACAGATTATTGAGTTGGTAGCTTTAATTTTTTTCTTAGAACTCAATTCACCTAGTCTTTTATAAATGTGTGAAAGTTCATTTCCTTATTCAAAAAATTTTTATATTGATAAAAACCAGATGCCTCAACTATTGCTGCTGCCTGACATCTCAGTTAATCTACCTGAATATTGGTGTCTATAATAAAATGATCAGATATTAAAATTATTATTGTATTTATTTATTAAATTATTAATAGTATTAATAATATTAATATCTGATAGTGCTACTAATACAGTGCATATCTAAGCTTAATTTCATCCAGATCCTTTGTATCGATTACATAAATATTTATTAGAAATTAATTCACCAAGTAAAAATAACAGAATGAAACATGATCATTTTATAAATCATTCATATTAAGTATGTGTTTTGAAAAGGAACCTATATAATGTCTCCAACTATCTACAAAATTAGCTACCTTGATTCTTTCTAAATAAGGAACTATCAAATTTAGTGTAAGAAGTGACTCTTTGGATTGTTTCACTTATGTATCCTTTGGTTCTCTAATTAAAAACACCCTGATGAACCCTCCCTTGTCTTTTTTGATCTTCTGCTCACTTGATTGTACCACTTCATTCCAATGACTGTTCTATTGATACTGTGATCATACTGTCTCATCTTACAATTCTTACTCATTTGATGAAATAAATAATCCATCAATATAGAGCTTCTTATACTGTTCCTGCTACTTCCTAACTTTCATCCTTAACCTGGAGTGGTGCATGCCTCAGTTACATTATGTTACTGTCACAGGAGACTTTTCCAACACACTAAAATTGTGCACGTGTCTTTATTTTGACCTCATTGCCCTGATCTCTCTCTTACTTACCATCATCCACTTGGTGAGGCATTTTCATCAACCTGAAAGACCAAGAACAAAATCGTTGCTTTTCTTCATTTTTTGTTTATTTCTGAGATTTCCCCAGATACATTGGAGTATTACTTGTTTCCAAATATATCTCAGTTATAATGCGTTTAACAAAAAGTGCATCATGTCATCTGAGTAAACCATGGCCTCATTCACTTTTGTCCCATTCTTCATTTTATTTGTAGAGCTCAACATAATTCTTAGTCCAGAGCAGAAATATAGTGATTGTTGAATTGGTCAATTAAACAATTAAATTTTGGTCCATTGCAGTCTTTGTAAGTCTCCCATGTGGCTGTTTCCTTCTGTCTCATTCTAAGTGTATAATATGTCTACATCATAGTGAGGAGGTGTGATACACAGAGAAATACTTCAGTGTCTACTTGGTATGATATACTTTCACTGATGGCTATGATCTGGCTTCCTTTGTTTCTTCTTAGTTTTGATTTTTGAATTGTTTTGTGTTGTATTTGTCTGTCTGTAACCACTTTTTCATTTGTATATGTATGAATTTATTGCATGTGTATTCATATGTGTGAAGGTGAATGTGTGTGTATGTGTATATGTATGTCCATTAATGCACATCCATATGGAGCCCTGAGGTTAATACCAGGTGTCATCTTTGATTGCTCTCTGATTTTTCCTTTGATGCAGGGCCTCTCTGGTGAGTCTAGAATTTATCAGTCTGGCTTGCACTTTACTTAGGATCCCCGAGTCTCTGCCTCCCATGTCCTGGCATTTCAGGCAGAGCACTATGCTCACCTTGCCATGGTGTTTATTTTCAAGATCCAAACACTGGTCCTTGTGCCTGGGTAGCAAGTGTGTTATCCTTTGAGCCATCGCTCCAGCTCCCTTTTGTACCCACTTTTGGAATATTCATTTTCCATCAGAATGTTGTCTCCGTGACCATGTTGTGATTGCAAGTTGTAGGCTTGTGGGTTTTTTTTCCTTTAAGCTGTTTATTTTTGTGTGTGTCTGTGTGTTTTTCTTCCATGTTACAATCTCTTTTATTCACTGTAGTCTGTGAACATGATGCATATTTTATCCATTTTCAAAATTGTGATTTACAGAAAATCTTTAAATAATTCACCAAGAATTTGTATTCTCTGGGAGTTTATAAGAATGTAGACTCAGTGTCATAGTGTAAGAGAACAGATCCTGTTAGGATCCAAATCTCAATCAAGGTTTTGTTTTGCTGAATAATTAGCATCTGCTCAAACAGCATAATGGATGCTTAAAATATAAGGTCAGTGATAGAAAGCACAATTTGTGTGTGTGTGTGTGTGCATGTGCGTGTGCGTGTGTGTGTGTGTGTGTGTGTGTGTGTGTGTAAAATCTGGTGATTTTAAAAAGTGTCTCCATGAAAAATTCTATGCATCTGGGCTGCAGACATAAGCATCCTAGGAAGATCTCTGACCAGAGCCTCCACCATGGCTGCCACTAGTGTTCCATATAGGATCGGAGATGATGGGAAAAGAAACAATTCCCTTAAGTTTTCACACTTGCTAGAAACTATATATTTTTATGATTATGTTTTAAAATTACTTATTTTAGTATATATATATATATATATATATATATATATATAATGTCTCTATGTGTGTGGGCATGCATGCACCATAACAGCCTCGTGGATGCCAGAGGACAGCTTGTAGAAGTCATTTCTCTTTCCACTATGTAGATTCCAGAGACCAGTCTGAGGATTTGTCAGTCTTAGGGGCAGACATTTTACTCTGCTGAAAATTCTCACCAGTACACTACCCTTGGGAGTATTGTTATGATTTTGTACCTAAAAGTCTATTCTGAATGTACTGCAAAGCTCAGTGCTAGTCATTTGGTTACTAGGAATGGGAAAATGATTCTATGCATATATACATGGTATATCCAAAGGAACTTTATAAAGAAAAATTTTATGAGAACAAAGTGAAACCATGCATGACAAAAATGTTCACAATGTCTGTTTTCCCTGCTCATGAAGAAGCAGCTGTTACTGGATTTCTAACAGTTTTTTTTTTCACAGAGATAGACCGTAACCTGAACATTCTATAGCCCTCTATTTGTTTGAAACATTATGTGAACTATATTTATACAATTTCACAACTTCCTGTCACATACATCAGGCATAGTAGCATTTTACAGCCTAAGTTGGTCCTAGAATGATTGAATGAAAAGAAGAGAGATATGAGAAGTTTGAGTGTTGATTGTAATCTCCAGTCACTAGTTCTGCTTAAACAGGAGGGAATCATTTATATTAGGGTCTCATCCCTAAAAATAAGTTGAGAATTCTTACAACAAGAAAAACTTATTAAGACTCAAGATTGGAGCCTGATTGAGGCCGAGAGTCACGCTGTGTGGTAAGTCTTTCTGGCAAGAGTCTTACCTGTTTGCTGCCAAAACATCTGCACCTGTAGCACCTGTCAGTGGAAAGCATTAGCACAAAGGGTGATAATGAGGGGAAGTGTAGAGAACTCTCAACTTTGAATTCTTGATTGCAAAATCTGTTATATAACAAAGTTAGCATTTGATATTTTAGATTTTTTTTATACAATCAGGTTCGTGCTTAAGTTTTTGTTTGTTTCATAGTTAACTGAACTGAGTTTCCTCTATCTCTTTGGAAGTCTAGTATGCTTGCCTTGCCTAAAGCAATTATTTCACTTCTATCTTCCTTTAGTGTTGCTCTCTTTGACTACCTTCTTAATAAATCATAAAGAAGAATCAAGATACTTCTTGAACTGTCTATTGGCAAAGGAAGTAAATAGAGAAGAAATACCTACCTGTGAAGTTATTAATAGCATAGACCCAATTTGACCAAATACCACCATTTCATTCTCATTGATGATCTTTTTCCCTGAAAACTCTACTCTACTGCATGACCTCTATCTAGCCTCTATCACCTCATGCTAACCCTTCTTATATCCATAGTTTGGCATACAATTTTACCCTAGTCTATAATATTTTATACATAATCTATTTCTGGATTACCTTCTTGGAAATTTGGAAGCTAAAATGTTAACATCATGAAACTATAAGTCATAATGCAATTAACTACCACATGAATGGAAAAATAAGATAACATGTTAATACTGACTGTTAACTGAGCATTTTTATACCAAGCTTAGAGTGAGTATTTTCTGTGAACTTTACTTTGACACAAGTACTGGACATGCAGACCAATCCTCTTCCTCCTCAAGGAATGCTCATTAACACCACATCTCTTCTAATGTTATGCAAAAAAAGACTTAGCCATGTCATGTCCAGACATCAGCATTTCACAACACTCCTTCTCATCCTCAAGTTCTTACATTCTTTCTGCCTCCTCTTCAGCAATGTTCCATGAGCCTTGAAAGAGGGGTCATAAAAATGTCTCATTTAGGGTGAAATGAAGTTTCTTCTTCTAATCATTTTGGTCAAATGTGCCTCTCTACATTACCCACTGCAAAAAAGAAGCTTAGATGGCCAAGTGAGAAAAGCACTCTAGATCTCTGGGTATAAGATTTAGAAATCAATTTGATTGCAATATCAAGGAGCAGGCAGATCTGTTCTTGTGTTCATCATTCCAAAGCCAATTGTTTGGGTATGTTTTCTGGTTTTTAGAGGATCAACTTCTATTGTATCTTCACATGGCAAAATCAGACAGAGACAAACCCGTTTATTTCTCTCTCTCTCTCTGTCTCTCTCTCTCTCTTGTGTGTATGAGACAGAAAGATCTTTTCTTTAGGGCACTAATCTCGTTCATGAGGGCTCAAAATTCCCAATATATTTATCTCCATATTCCCCCATCTTCTGATACTTTCCCACAGAATAAGAAGAGGCTTTAAAATATGCAGATAGCACAGGGGGAGAACTTCATTCTAGGTCTGCTTAATTTAAGGCATAGGCATCTCCATAAAATCAGCATACACTTTATTAATAATCATTGCTTATACCTTCATAACATCTTCACTTGAAAACCTGGCAGAAGGAGAATGGGAAAGAAAAAAGAAGAGGAGATGGGCAGAATGTACATGAAGTTAAAAAATAACGTAGTGGAAACAGGACTGAAACTCGTGTCTCTTTTATGTTCCTGCCATTATAAGATGGTGGTCATTGAGGCGAAACTTTTATTTTACTGAAAACATGAAGGCTGTATAATTAAAGAACATCTTTAACTATATTCCATTGGTCCCTCTGCACTAAAACATCAAAAACAGTATAGGTCTTCACCATCCCTGACAGGTGGAGAACAAGAAAGGTAAGATGGATACCTTGAGAGTTTGCATTAATAAAGGTGCAATTATACTAGGCATGAAGAAGAGACATGCAGAACAGATTTCTGTATTTAAATGAATTGTTTTGTGATGCAAATTAGCACACTCTGCACTAATGAAGTGAATTCTTTAACTGCTTGAGTCATTTCTGGTTATCATTAAGCCATAGAAACCCCATGAAAAGAATTTACAACTGAAGATGCTGAATAAAACAAGGTGATGAATAAAACAAACCCATTATAAGTTTGCCAAATTGATGCAATTCAGCTATTGAAAAGTAAACTTGTTGTTAGGTTTTCAGAGTCCATATTGTAAAATGGAAATAAAGGAAATGGCCTTGGCCTGTGAAATTACTAACAAGTGATGCACGGTGTTGTACTGAAGCCAATTATTAGTAAAGTGACTTTCAATTTGTATAATAATTCTCTCAGACATAATTCAGTGAATGTCACCAATGTGTAACACATTGGGGCATGTATTCAAATATAACTGGGTACCACAGAGATTGTATCTCGAAGACAAAGAACTCCAAAGTCTAGTATTTTGAAAAGTATCTTGTGAAGACATGATGCTTTTGAAAAGAAATGGGTGCATAGGAGATAGCCTACATGCTTCTACCTAGAAATAAAGATGGTTTCACATTGCTTTCATCCATGGAGTGTGTGAAGCTCTATACCATGTGATCTTGAACATTCTAGGATCAAAAACCCAAAAGTGTGATACAGCAGAGTATGAACATAAAAGTTGTTGGAGGTTTCATAAGACAAAAGTTAGAGGAAAAAAAAATGAGGAATGGAAGTTAGAGAGGAAAGTTCCCATTAGAGTGGGCCAGAGCTGCCACATTACAGGATTTAAACTTGTTATTGAAGGAATTGGGAGCTCACTGATATATTTGGTGGGCTGTAAATAAATGAAAAAATGCTTGCAGAGAGATTACTATGTCTGTACCATAAGAACAGGCTGGAATGAGCTATGACTAGGAGAAGGCATCATAGGTGACTATCTTCACTATCTCTGTGAAAATGTTGTGTCCACCCAAGGGGTTAGTAGAAATGTAAATAAGATGGGGGAGTGGTTATATTTAGCATCTACAAACACTTGGTGTTGTGGTGCAATAGGAATGTACAAAAAAGTTAGCTGTCCAAACTCAAAAGACTAGAAGGCTTGAGGCAACAAGATCACTGGATCCTGTGCATTTCAGAAACAGTCACGTAGTGAAATCTCACCTCAACATAAATTACATCTATAAGTAAATGTTCCTCCAGATGTCTGATTCTGGTGTCTCATTATGCAGTATAGTGGAGGGTGACAATTGCCTCCACTATTCTCTGATTTTAACTTAGATCTTTAGCCAGATCCAAAAACAAACCAATGAAAGCCAGATTAATGAGAGAAAAGCACCCATTTTCATTTTATATGCACATAGGGATTTTCACAAAGGAATAAAATTTGAAGAAATCACTTAGCACAAGATTCTTTTATAACTTACAAAGAATAATAAACATATGAAGATATGACACTATAAAAAGAATTTAGAGAGCTGGTGAAATTGTTCGTTTAGTAAAGTGATTAGGTGTGCAAGCTTGTGGACATTTGTCCAATCTCCTAAACTCAGGTTTAAAAAAATAAACAAAAGCTAGGCATGAGGGCAAGCACTGGTAACTCCAGTACTAATGAGACAGAGGAAGGCAAATGCCTGGAATTGCTGTCTAGCCAGCCTAGCCTATTTGAAAATAGGTTCCAGAGAGACCCTGTCTAAAAAGCAGCAACAAAGTGGAAGGCACATGAGGAGTGGCACTTAAGGTTTTCTTCTGACTAGTCTACATAAAGGCATCAACAGACACATGTAAATCTCTATACACTGATATATATATATATATATGTATATATACATATGCATATATATGCATACACTTACACACATGGATTTGGACAATATGGTAATAAATGGAAGAGTCATTAAGAAATACATATATATATATAGGATATATACATACATATATATGCAAATAAAGAAATACATATATATGCAGTATAGAGCTACTGGAGGGTAAGCGTGAAGAGAATGAGTTATTGCATTCAGTTATATCCATTGAGCATTAACTCTCAGTCTGGGATAATAAGTGCTGTTTTCTTACCCTCCTGTTTTGAAGGCAACTTTCCCAGGTGAATCTTTTTTTTTTTTTTTTTGGTTTTTCGAGACAGGGTTTCTCTGTGTAGCTTTGCGCCTCTCCTGGAACTCGCTTTGGAGACCAGGCTGGCCTCGAACTCACAGAGATCCGCCTGTTTCTGCCTCCTGAGTGCTGGGATTGAAGGTGTGTGCCACCACCACCCGGTCCCCAGGTGAATCTTTATGGCCTGCTATGATTAGGACTAGATTTACAACCACTGTGTCTCAGGTGTTTTCAAGTCAAAGTAATATACCACATCAGGCTATATGGGCCTGGCATTGTATTTAACTTTTCAAATAGCTTGGGAGACATCATTTCATGCTAACAATTAAAGAGATACACAGGCTGAGGAAAAAGAAGTTCTTTGTACTATGAGAAATGAGAAGACAAGGCAGATGGCTGCTTACCAGAGAAGAGAGACAGTTGAGAGTGAAGTATTATCATTTGCAGAGCACACTGACATGTAGACATTGCCATGGGAACCATTCAGATATTACTGGCAAATTATTGGAGACTCTACATTTACAATTTTGATAAATAAAATCAAAAGGGACATTCAGGCACAGGTGGAGCTGTGTCTGTTACTTACATGAACTAGTTCTCAGGATAAAATTCAGATAAAAATCGTGTGTGTGTGTGTGTGTGTGTGTGTGTGTGTGTGTGTGTGTGCATGCATGCATGCATGCGTGCATGCGTTTTGCATATGCATAGAAAGCAAGGAAAGGGACCACTTTGAAATGTGTCAGAATAATCTGTTCTAAAGGTCCACTGTTAGGAGAAACTCATGAAACTGAGCCTAACTTGATAGGTCTAACTGACCAAGAGGAATGAAAATATACAACTCTACCTAGAGTTTGATCCTCACATGGTGAGAAGTCAGTTCATAATTTAACCTTCTTGTTAGGAGAAGTGAAACACCTTACAACAGCCATGTCTGCACACTCTATTAACATTTAAGTTGGGCAGGAACACTGAACAGTCCCTGTGAAGTTCATACTGCAAAGATCTGACCTCTCTGAAAGACTGCCTAATCATAGAACCATATATAATACTTGCTCCCCATCATGTCTCACCACCTTTTCATTTCCAAGTTCATGTACTCTAGCATATCATGACAGGCCACCAGAAAATAAATTGCAAAAGACATCTGCTTTCAATTAAAATGTGAGGCAGTGATATTGCACACCTTTAATCCCAGCACTTGGAAGGCAGAGGCAGATGGATCTCTGTGAGTTTGAGGTTGCCCTGGTCTACAGAGCGAGTTCCAGGACAGCCAGGGCTACACAGTGAAACCCTGCTCCAAAAACAACAACAACAAAAAAAAACCATTGCAATTCAATTTAAATGTGAATCCAGGCACAACAACCTAACCTGGTAGATACGTTAGAATTATAGAACTAGAAATGGAGAAGAATGCTTAATAAGCTAAACACTTTGGATAAAGTAGCAGACATACAAGAAAATATGGACAGAGTAACCACAGAGAAGTAAATTCCAAGACAGACCCAGAGTACTGATGAAGATCAAAACGACTTTAATAGAAATCAGTCTCAGAATCTACTGAATGTGCCTGAAGAACCTCAGAACAAGGGTATGTACTTCCAGAAACACCTCAACCTGAAACACAAAGAGCAGTGATACCATGACATGAAAAGGAGCAGAATAGAATATTCAAAAACTTGTGTTTTCCATACCAAGGATAATATAATTGGGAAATAAGAATAATTTTGCTTCTTCCGTTGTAATTCAGATAATTTTATTTCTTGTTTGATTATTCTGGCTAGTACTTCCATCACTAGGCTGGACAGGAGTACTGTGAGTCAGTGACTTTGCTTTCTAATGAACCTTGGTCAAAAAGATTTTAAGATTTTTCACCATTGAATATAGCCTTAGGTGCATACTCTAAATGAATGGATTTTATTAAGTACATAATGATTTAATTTTGTACATTATTCTTTACATATATGATTTAATTTTGATTATGAATTTAAAATATGTTGAATAATTTTCATATATAAATTAAGATGACTATGTGGTGTCTTTCTTTTTTTTTACTGTTATTATCTTATGTATCGCTACTGCAAGTATGTTTGTGTACCTTATCTGTACCTGGGGGTGTCCTATGTACCAAAACTGAAAAAAATGGCATTAAAGGAAACTACAATATCAAATATATCTCATAAATTTAGAGTAAAGAAATCATCAATAAAATGATGTATCCAATTTGATAATATATAAAATGAATTATATATAAATATAAGATGACATTGATACTCCTAGGTATCCAAAGTTGATTCAGTGTATGAAAAGTAATGTATTCCACTTAAAATGAGAAAGCATGCTAATCTCAATAGGTGCCTGTAAAGCTTCAAAACTTTCAATGTCTACTAAATATTATATGGTCTTTGAATAGAGGAGCGTTCCATATTTCACAAGGAATATTCATAAATTTACATTTAACATAATATATTGTGGTGAGAAAAGAGGAACTTATCCACTCAGAAATGAAAAAAGTGTCCCCTGATAGTATTCTGATAGTATTCTTTTTTAAAATTAAATGTAGCATAGTTATCCTTTATTTTATAACTAATATCCACTTATGAATGATTATATACTATGTTTGTCTTTTTTGGTCTGGGTTACCTCACTCAGGATGATTTTTTTTTCTAGTTCCATCCATTTGCCTTCAAATTTCCTGGTGTCCTTGTTTTTAACAGCTGAATAATACTCCATTATATAAGAACTGCCTGTACCTAAACAGAAATGGAGGAGGAGTAGGTTGGTGGGTGGAAACAGAGGAAGTTGGGGGGAGAGACTGGAGGAGAAGAGAGAGGGAAAACTGCAGCCAGGATGTAAAATAGAAAAATAGATAAATAAATAAATAAATAAATAAATAAATAAATAAATAAATAAATAAATGTATTAAAAACATTAAATGTGAAGTCTTGGTTACTTCAATGAAACAGATATATTAGTAAATTTGTATTGCTTTGACAAAATGCTTTAGATAAACAATTTAAAAGGATGAAAGTTTATTTTGGGTCAGGACTCCAGCAATGTCAGGCAGTGGTACCTTGACTAGGTTGATTTGGGGACTATGGAATGATACTATATCATAGAAAGCACATGTGGTGGAAGAAATGTGATCAGTTTATGGTAGCTGGGAAATGGAGAAGGACAGAATTTCCTATAACAAATCTGTTCTCCCCAAAGCTGCTAATCTGTGAATCCATTAATAGATTAGTTTATGAGTCAGAACATTTATGATCAATTCACCTCCCAAAGGCTCCACTTTAAATAACAAACTTTCTACACAGTAGTTTTTGGAGGACATTTCCTATCCAAATTATAAAAGCATAGTGATATACAGATTGGGAATAAATAAATACAACTATCCACAGATAATGTCATTTCCTCTATAGAATATCCAAAAGAATTGCCAAAATTCTGGTGCCAATGAGTGATCATAGAAAAGGTTTAGGATAAGATCTTAGAAGGCTAAGTTAAATGAATTCTTACATATCAGCCTTGGACAATTGATTTTGACACTTAGTAATTATATTAGCCTCCACAAATAAAATGTTTAGGTATAAATCTAGTAAATGGGTTCATGATATTCAGAAAGAAAACTAGAGATCAAAGAATTAAATAAAAGGAAAGTTATTTCATGTTCATGGATAGAAATTTTATTGGTTTTAAGATGTCTATTGTCTCAAGTACAAATTATAGCTACAATATAATTAGAACATAAGTGCTAGCAAGATATATTTTGGATATCCTAAATGTCATTCTAAAATTAATAAGAAGAGGCAGATCAAAAATGGCCAATATAATATTAAAGAACAAGTTTGCAGGACTGATACCACTACTCAACTTGAAGACTTGATGTTGATTAAAGGAAATACAAATGCAAATGGATCAAAACAAAAAAAGTAATACAGAATCCAGAAATAGGCATATACTTAGAAGAGAACACATATATAACACACAAGTATGTGTACTTAGGAAATATGTAAGAATTAGATAAATGGATATAGAAATAGATCCTAGAAATAGAATGATATATAAAATATCATGTAATGAAAGATTTCTGATAAGGAGCAAAGGCAACACATGGGGTAAACAGAGTCATTTCAAAGACAGTTGAAACAGCAGGACATTCACACGCTACATGCAAAGTCTTATATATATAAACAATATACAGCATTTAAAACGTTACTTCAAGGTGTAACATGGTTCTTAAATATAAGATATGAATGAAAGTGTGAAATTTCTAGCAAAATGATTGATACATATAATGGCTTCATTACAGAAGTATAGATGTGGTCATCACTTAATCAATTATATAAATATATGATTTCTTATTTACTTATTTACTTTTCACACAACTTTACACTTTGTGGCACAAAGTAGTCTGGAACTTATTATGTAACCAAAACTGGTCTTGAACTTGCAGTGTTCCTCCTGTGTCTCCTTCATTCTGGGGTTGACACAAACCATTACACCAAGCTATGATTTGTAGATATAACACCAGAGACATTTGCTGTGGGATGTCTTTCTGTATGCTGTGAATATGTGCTGCTCTGATTGGTTGATAAATAAAGCTGCGTTGGCATATGGCAACGCAGCTTAGAGTCAGGTGGAAATCCAAGCAGGTAGAAGGGAAGAGAAAGGAGAGTCAAGAAGAGAAGTCAGTCTGCCGCCCAAGGAACAACATGCCAGCAAACCAGTAAGCCACAGAACATGTGGCAAAATATAGATTAATATAAATGGGTTAATTTAGGATATAAGGACGGGCAGGACACAGGAAAACTTCTGACTACATTTGTTGCTTACCATTGGGCATTGATCTACAGAGACCTAAGAAAGCTTAAAGATTCTGAAGCACAGAACTGGAGCCACACTAGGAGGTTTCCTACTCTCTCAGTCTCATGCCAGTAGCAGTGTAGAGACTCATCTCAATATCTGCTTCTAGGAGAACCAAAACATCAGTTCAAACTCTGCTGTGCTAAAAATAATCACATGTCCATGAAATTCACTGCTGGTGCTATTGGACCTGATGCTTTCCTTCTCTACTATCCTCTCCTGGCATGCATCATAATCTCTGAAACATGTTCCATCCTTTGATGATGTGGAACACAGGTCTTCCAGACTGAGGTGTAACTCGGGGGTAAGAACAAGTCAGTATCAGAAAGATTCATGGGTGCTATAGGTCTATGCTGCCTATAAATCCAAACATGAACCACCTTACATGATGAAGTCAGATGACTGCTTTTTTGGTATTAACATATGTACACTTTTCAGGTGGATTTCAAAATATTTCTTCTTTAGTTTATGAGGATCACTTTATACTACCAAAGACTACTTACTTAGATAGGGAAACAAAAACACGAGAAGTTATTTTCTGTATATTTTTTTCTGTGTATTATTTTCTATATGATCCTGGTCCCCATAAAAGCTCAGCAGACTTTAATATTAATGTACCCTACCAGAATGTGGTACCAGTTCACAATGACATATAATGACAGAAGGTCTACAGTTTATATTATAGTTCATACCTAGTATTATATATGTGGCTTGTATTCCTTCCTAAAATATCATGATTAAGAAAAGTACACTTTTTAAAGCATTAATGGAATCCACTTTATTAACCCCTTCTTTCGCAGATAATGTCTGTAGTCAGAAGTTTTCTTGTGTCCCGCCTGTCCCACAGCTGCTTGGACAAGTAAACACACAGAGGCTTATATTATTTACAAACTGTATGGTCTAATCACTTAGGCTTTTATTCTATCATGTCTATATCCTGTATTTCTATATCATATCCCCCTTTCTTCTTTTAGAAAGAGATTGACTATGACCAATAACAATTTGTAACCAACAACCTAAACAAAGACAAACATCCATAATCCATGTTTTGGGAATGTGAGTGTAGTGTTGTAGGCTACTTCCTGCTGATAGGGGGTGCTGGTAGTCTTATGGGGATTCTGAGCAAGTTTGAAATAATGGTCAAGTCCTGGGAAGACTGGCTATAACCTTTGTTGATAAATACCATTTGCTAAGGTTCAGGAGGTCTGGCTTGATCAAATCTGATCCATCTTAACCTGGAACAAATCTATAGCCTCTTGCTTCCTGTGGAAACAAAACCAGAGCCTCCTTTCCAAAGCAACATATCTTTACATGCAAATTTTGAAGTCAAGATACCTTTAAAATATACATATTGGTTTAACACAGCAGCCTTTACAATCAAATGTCTTTCTGCAGTTAAAAAAAAACTCCTAAAGACAACACAGTCCAGACTCTCTGCATAATACACATCATTACATGGCTTAACTTTTATATAACTTTCACTGTCACTTTAAGGACTTTGTTTTTTAAGACTATTTATTTCTTTATATAACTGTCCATATTCATTTTTTCTCTCTTCCAAGTCTATGTATATTTTTACACATAATGTACAAAATTTAGAGGTTTATTCTATCTGAGTCTGTCTCATTGTGAATCTATAATCCTTCTCTACCAGGAGAGATTTTAAATTGCTAAACTGCATGTTGAGAATTGAAGTGGCAGGCTTGGCTGCTGACTCCATCCATTTCAGCTTTTCAACATGGCAGAGGTAATTCACCTCTAGCTCTGACTCTGGGAGGCAGTGGGTCCATGCCTCCATCCAGCAGCATATAACCCAGGAAACTTTTTTTCTTTTCATACGAGCAAAGCCAAATCTACCATGCAGTGCACTATCCTCAAAGGATGGAACATGTTTCAGAGATTATGATGCATGCCAGGGGAGGATAGTAGAGAAGGAAAGCATCAGGTCCAAAAGCACCAGCAGCGAATTTCATGGACGTGTGATTATTTTTAGCACAGCAGAGTTTGAACTGATGTTTTGGTTCTCCTAGAAGCAGATATTGAATATTAATTTCTACTCTTGAATAACTGATAACTGAGAGTATAGGAGGATGAAACTGTCATGTGGACTACTCTTCAAAATTCCTTCGAAATGCTGGTGACTGAAAATACCAAAGTGTCTTTTTGTACCCAATTGGCTCATCTCATTATAAAGGCATAAATTGTTCCTGAATTTGAGCAGCTCATTTTCTCAGGTTTAAATAATAAATTGGTGATGAGATCAGGGAGCTTGTGTCATGATGAAAAGTTAAAACACAGTTATCTTTTGCCATTCTCACTAATGGTATAAAGCTCTCACACCTGTGCACCACTGTTCACATATAAAAACTATCCATTCATACTAATTATAAAAGAACCTCAAGCCTCCTGAGTAACTAATTGATCTTCTCCTCTTATAACAACTGATATGGCATTTATCCTTGTAAGAGTCAGGAGGTCATATAAAATTCCTTAGGAAAAAAATAAGTTATGAATTGGTGACATGCTTATAAATCTTCTCTTAGAAGAAAATGAATTGTTCTCACAGAATTTTAGAATTGTGAAGCAGAAAATAAATTTAGTTTATTGTGATTTTTGTGCCTGTGGAAATGCAGGTGTAGAGAGGCCTATGGTTCTGTCAAGGCTGAGTAGAATGGAGTTTAATGCAGACCAGGTACTTTCAATTTATTCCTTATGTGTAGACCTGTAGATGTAATTCTGAATGGTTTTATTAAATAAGAAACATAGAGCCAAATGCAGAGTTAAAAGTCCAAGAGGTCAGAGCAGTAGCTAAGAGCTGAGACTAAAACCATCTTCTTATCACCCATTGCTGCTGCCGTCCTTCCCCTGAGAAAGAGACCTACTTCCTGTGTGTCTGTCTTTTTGTTGCCTTTCTGTTCTGCCTTCTCATTGGTTAAAACCCAACCACATGACCTCCTCGTCACTGCCTGTCTATACAGACTTCCATGTCTCTATGGTTGGTATTGAGATTAAAGGCGTGTGTCTCCATGCTGACTGTGTCCTTGAACACACAGATACCTGCTTTTCGTGTGATCGGGGTTAAGAGATGTGCTACCACTGCCAGACTTCTGCTAAAGGGCTTGCTATTAGCTCTGACCCCCAGGCACCTTTATTTATTAACATACAAATAAAATCACATTTCAGCACAAATAAAGTATCACCATATAGACGTCTTCATCAATTCCATGGTAGTAGCTTGTGCGTCACTCTGTGGATATTCCTCTTTATTTCCATAGATGTTATCCCAGTGTATTTCCCACTGCTTTACAAGTGGACAACCCCACTCCTTCTCTTCTAGACATCAATTATTATACCTCTTAACTGCTGTTATCTTTTCAAAGCATTCCCACCTAAAATGTCAGTCTATTCTATGTATTTTGTTTGTAAAATTGATTCTGATACAGTTTGAACTTTGTTACATATGTGATTTTGTGGTTGAACCTGTCTTTGAATTTTGTATTAATCTACCCTGTCATGTTATTTTCTCTTCATTTTCTACAGTAGCTTCATTTTATCTTTAATGCCCATACAGTGTAAAAAGTACTATTTCTGTTTTATCATAGTCCCATCATATCATTTTAATCCAAGCACCACAATAGTCTGAGTGCCTCCTTGAGTTTTCTGGTTGCATTTTCTACTCTATGATTGTCTCTTCTACTATATGCCCACACTGTAGCTATGGCCATCTTTTTAAAGTTTAAAAATCTAATTGGATTCATATTGAGCTCACTAGGTTAACTCATCCATAGCTCCTCTGTGCCTTCGATCTCTATAGTTCACATATACTGATTATAAAGTGTGTTGTCCCCCATTATTCTTTATCACCTTTCATCTAATAAGCTCCTGTTCTATTTTGATTCTAGCTAAAATACAAATACTAGAAAAAGTCTTCCTCAGATCTCTGGACTAGATCATTTTATAAATTCATGTGTTTTATTTGTATTCATAAAACTTTACACTGCTGGAAATATATATTTGATATAATTATTTTGTTCTTTCATGTCTGCAATCAACTAAGTTCCATATCACTATTTGGTGTTTATGTTTCAATGCAATGTAAAGCACTAGTACATAGTATGGCACATAACAAACATTCAGTTAAATATTTATTAAAATACTGAAAAAGTCATTAATGTGTAGATGAAATAAAGGAGATAGGAAATATCTCATAGGCTGTGTAAAATATTTAAAGCCACATGTAGCTCATTGCAACTTATGTTTACTTGGCCATGATGACATTATGGACTGTGTCCAATTATTCTTATTGCTGTTCATATTTGAAAAACATGTCTATGCATTATTTATATTATTTCCGTTTTCTAAAGAAGGTTTGCTTTTAAAAATTCTACTATGCTCTCTATATGTCCTAGCCTTATAAACTGAGTATTTTTCTCTCTGTTTTTAAATAATTTGTTCTGCCCTTTTAAAATATTTTCTTAGCCCACATGGACAATTGCAAAAATACACATTTGAGGGGTTCTTTAGTCCTAATGGTACAGCATAGTATAAGATGTCTATCTCAAGACTGAAGCTACACTGACAGAGTGACCTCATGAGCCTGTTTATAATTTAATCTACAATATTGAAAATTAGCATGGTGTTTATATAGGAAATACATATAAATGTTACATTATTTCCCTCTTAGTACATTTGAATGCACACTTTTAACTGAGGAATGCTATATGACTCTCACATTCATCATTCTGTTTCTGCCTCAACCATGTTATGGAGAAAAATCAGAGATGATACAAGCTTTCAGAAGTAGCAAGAGAGTAAGATCAGGATGATAAAGTTCTAATCTATATCGTATCATTTAGCAGGTGACCCTGGTTATTTCTATGACAAGTTTAACATCTTAGCATTCTAGTAATTGCCAAGTTATATAAAAGAGTCGGTACATCAAAACAAAATTTGCACAGCATTCTAACTCAGTCTATAAAGGAAACATTCCCATGTCTTTGACTTCTCTATACTTCTGAATGTATGAGTAAAACAATGATTTCCATCACATTAACTTTATTGGTAATTGAACAAGGCATATGGAGCACTCTTAGGACCATTGGGGACCATTAAGAAAACACTGTAAGTTCAGAAGTAGAGATCAAGAGGGACAAAGCTCCACCTTAGTAAAATGAGTGCATCATTTAATATAAAAAAAGAAATCCCTGAAAGGATTTAAAACAAAATTTAAAAGACCTACTTCATATCATAAAGTGAATGAACATACCAAACCACACAATAAGTAAATAATTAGGATGAGTGATAATAGAGCAGGGGCTGAGTCCAAAGTACCCCAAACATGAATAAGGTTAAGGATGGCTGCTAATGAGAATTTATTTTGTTTCAGTTATTGTGTGCCAGTAGTGGACATTTTAGAAGTACTGAAAATATAAAACCTGTAGCTGGGAAGATGGCTTAATGGGTAAGAGCTTTTGCTATGCAAACATTAATATGAGAACCTGAGTTCAAATTACCACCATATACATTGTAGTTTTCTTGCAAAATAAAATAGCCTTATTTTTCTATTTCTTACATTTTAATTTGTCTTTAGTACTGTAGTGAAAAACACCTTGAATTTTTAGTATTACCTATATATACTAATAATTCTAAAACTTCACATGATTTCCAATAATTATTTCATTATTTTCTGACCAGAAAACAAAACTTAATATAAAGTTTCTTAAGACTAGAACAGCCTAATTCTTTATTTATCTAATGAAATCTCTAGAATTACCAATCTGGTATACTGTTCATAGTGATATTTGTATATATCCATTGTATGTGTTTCCTTGGGTGCATGTACCTTGGTTCTCATGACTACAGTTTTGTAATTCACGTAGTTTTTCTGAGGATGGACTTTTCAATGCTCTTAATCATCAAGTGCCTCATATTCCAGGAAATAATTTTTGATGCTTCAGAGAGAAAGACAATTGAAAGAGTATACAGCTTGATTACAGGCTTTTTGTTCACTCTTTTATTGTGCTTTCACGTGTAATACCAACATTGCTCCATAGCCTGCAATTTGCATCCATGCAAGTCATAAGAGGAAGAAAGCATTTTTGTCCCCTATGGTGTGCTGAGCTGATCAGTGCTAGCTGTAGACCAAGCATCCAGCACAAAATCACAGTTGAAGCTGTTGTGTCGCTCCCCTTTTTACTTTGCTAAAAGCATGACTCCTAAGCAATGCGCTTTGGCTTATGCCGGCTTCTGTAAGCTCTCTTAATGCTCACAGCAAGTCCCAGGTGGGTGGGACAGAAAGCACAAGCTTCATTTGACATTGCAAAATGCTGGATTTGCAAAAGCTCTGTGTACTGCCTGAGGAGACTGGCCAAAGAATTCATAGGGTTGTGACTTAAAGCCAGATCTGAGGTTTGGAGTAATGCCTTTTCCCAAGGCCACAAAGGAATTCTGCTTTCATTGTCCTCCTTTGCCAAGCTTTATGGCACTGAAGTTGGGGTATTTGTTTCTGAAAGTTAAACAAATTGTGACAATTAAAAAATAAATTTACAAATCTCATTTGTAGTTTAATGCTTATTTCAAATAATTTCTTTCCAAATATCTCAACATGCCTATAGAACTATCTACACATTTCTTACCTATAAATTTGAATATTCAAGTCAGTCAGAATTCATCCAGAGTACAAATATTAAAGGATTAACCGCAAGGAAGTTCCAGTGGCCATTCAATTTAAGTCCGAAAGCATGAGCTGAGAGACTCCAGGGACTGACCTGGGACTGCTGCCCACAAATGGATCATCTTACACCATAAGTCAGCTCTGCTTTTCCATTTTTTTAAACTGAATTAGGCACATCCAGACAATACAGGAGAGACTAGGTTATTTTAAAAATCAATTGAGTATGAACCTTAATTGTGGGGAGCAGTAGAAGCCCTGAGTGAGTGAAGTCCTGAGTGAATGAGGTCTTGAGCACAGCCATGTCAAGAACTCCAAAGCCTCAGACTCATTAAAAAATGGTAAAGCCATTAACTATATGGGTCAGGCTCAAGAGGAATGGGGAAGCTTTTTTTGGAATCTGGGTGTGAGCATTTATGGAGAAGTAAAGATGGTGTGCAAATGGCTTCCTCCATGTGCATGTTGCAGCTTGAGCCTTCTCCCTTACAGGGACCTCCTACAAAAACTAACTATCTCCTCCCCCTGTGCTTCATATAATAAACATGCTGACATTCCAGATTTGAGCAGTCGCTATAGAACAACACCCACCTGATCTCAACCTCACTGTACCTGTGCTTCTATATCTGTCTTTTATTCATTTCCTGACTGCCCCTAGTCAGAATTGCAGGACCCATGACACAGAATGTGACAGATAATAACATCTACACATGTTTTAACTGCAACACATAATCTTCCCACTTTACTAGATATTTGAGAGTTGTAGCCTATCCAAGTAGTTCAAGGAGTCTGTCAAAATCTTGAAATGGAATCTGCCCAACCTTTGAAGTTGTATTGTATTACCTTTCTGTTAGGATAAAATTCAATGGCCAAAGCAATCTATAAAAGAAGAATTTATTTGGAGCTATGGTTCAGTTACAGTGGGGAGGCATAGCAGCAAGTAGTTGTGGTGATTGTGACAGGAAGATGAGAAATCACATCTCAACTGTAGGTATGAAGCAAAGAGAGCAAACTATAAATAGGGAAAAGCTATGTACTCTCAAAGTCTCTCCAAATGATGTGCTACCTCTCCCAAGGATACTCATCCTGAACCTCCCCTAACAGCATCACCTACTGGGGATCAAGTGTTCAAATATCTAACCCTGTTGGGGATGTTTCTCATTTAAACTAATGTATATGTTAAACTTGGCAGTCAAAGAAAGGGATGAATGTTGTGGGATAATGCTCTTGTACACTGTAAAGATTTGTCACTCAAATTGGTTTAATAAAATGCTGAATGGCCAGTAGCCAGGCAGGAAGTATAGGTGGGGTGAGCAAACTAAGAATGCTGGGAAGAGAAAGGGTGGAGTGAGAAGTCGCCAGCCAGAAGCAGAGGAAGCAGGATGAGAATGCCAAACTGAGAAAAGGTACCAAGTCATGTGGCTAAACATAGATAAGAATTATGGGTTAATTTAAGTGCAAGAACTAGTCAGAAATTAGCCTGAGCTAATGCCTGAGCAGTTATAATTAATATAGTCTTCTGTGTGGTAATTTGGGAAGTGGCTACTGGATATTTGGGAGTTGTTGGTACAACAGAAACTTCCACCAACAGATGAATTATGAATACTTGTAATTATTCATTGGTAATATTTTCTAAGGTGTTTCTGAACCATCTTTTCTTAACCTAAAAATGTGTATATTATTTTTAAAAATGTAAGATTTATCTTATGTGTATGTATATTTGCCTGCATGTATATCTGTATACCATGTGGATTCAGGACTTTCAGAGGCTAGAAGAAGGCTTCAAATCTCCTAAAACTGGAATTATACAAAGTTAGGAGCCACCATGTAGGTGCTGGGACTAGAACTCTGGTCCTCTGAAAGAGCCATCTATTCACCCTCATGTATTTTGATGGGGTTGATATTAGGATGATGTTCAAATTCAATGTCTGTCTACCCAAAAATGCCTTCATATACAAATATCAAATAGATTGAGAAAGAAATCAGGGAAACAACACCTTCTACAATAGCCTCAAATAATATAAAATATCGTGGAGTAACTCTAACCAAACAATTGAAAGACTTGTATGATAAGTACTTTAAGAGACTGAAGAAAGAAATTGAAGAAAGTATCAGAAGATGGAAAGATCTCCCATTCTCATGTACTGGTAGAATTAACATAGTAAAAATGACCATCCTACCAAAAGCGATCTACAGATTCAATGCAATCCCCACCAAAATCCAACACAATTCTTCATAAATATTGATAGGACAATTTTTAGCTTCATGTGGAAACACAAAAATCCCAGGATAGCCTAAACAATCTTGAATAATCGAAGAACTGTTGGAGATATCACCATCCCCAATTTCAAGTTGTACTACAAAGCCATAGTAGTAAAAATAGCATGGTATTAACATAGAAGCAAACACATTGATCAGTGGAAAACAGCTGAAGACCCAGACAGATATCCACATGTGTGTGGACATCTGATTTTGATAATAGGCCAAAAGCACATACTAGAAAAAAGACTTCATCTTCAACAAATGGTCACACTGGACAGCTTCATAGAAGAATCCAAATAAATCCATATTTATCATTCTACACAAAACTCAGCTCCAAATGGATCAAAGATCTCAACATAAAACCAAGCACACTCAACCTGATGGAAGAAAAAGTAGGGAATAGGCTTGAACTCACTGGGATAGAAAAAGACTTTCTGAGCAGAACATTATTAGCACAGGCACTAAGTTCAACTAAGTTCAACAGTTAATAAATAGGATCTCATGAAACTGAAAAGCTTCTGCATAGCAAAGGGCATAGTCATTTGGACAAAGTGATGAAGTGGCAGTCTACAGTACAGAATGGGAAAACATTTTAACTACTACACATATAATTGAGGGCTAACATCTAAAAGATACAAAGAGCAACACCAAAAAAAAAAAACCCTAGATATCAAGAAGAAAAATCCCCAATTAAAAATGGAGTACAGATCTAAATAGAGAATTCTCAGAAAAGGAAACTCAAATCACTAAGAAACACAAAGGAATGTTCAAAAACCTTTGTTATGCAAATCAAAACTGTTTTGAGGTTCTATCTTATAATTCTTATAATGAGTAAGATCAGAAACACAAGTGACAGCTCATGCTGGTGTGGAGGTGAAGTAAGAGGAACATTCATACATTGTTGGTGGGACTGAAAACTTATATAGCCACTAGGAAAACCCATGTGGCAGTTCCTCAAGAAGATGGGGATTAATCTATCTCAAGATCCAGCTACACCACTCTTGGGCATATCCCCAATGGACACTTCATTTTATTACAGAGACTAGCTCAACCATGTTCATTACTTCTCTATTCATAATGGCCAGAAATTGGAATCAATTTAGATGTCCCTCAAAAGATGAAAATGTGCTACTTTTACACAATGGAGGGTTACTCGGTCATTAAAAAACTAATGAAATGAAATTTACATGTGAATGGATGGAAATGGGAAAAAATTATCCTGAGTGTGGTAACCAATAGCCACAAAGACAAATACGGTATGTATTTGCTTAGATGTAAGTCAATAATAACCAAACTACAATCTGTAGAATCAAAGAGGTTAGGTATGCAGAAAGGGACTAGGAGGGACAGATAAATCCCCACTCTCCATATGAAAGAGAAAGAGAATAGATAGTTATGGATGGATGAATGGGGGTGAGAAGAGGCTAGAACGGGGATCAAGTGTGGAAAGAGGAAAGAGGGAGTACAACAAAAGGCAGTTAAAAGTGAGGGCCATTTGAGAGGTAGTACAGAAACCCATTACAGTGAAGTTTCCTAAAATATACACATGTATGAAGACAATCCAAATGAAATTGCCGAATATTAGGAGAGACAGACCACTCTCTGGTCTTATCTTGTCACTAATTGAAGCTTCCAGTTCCTTCTGTGTTTGGAATATATCTAGTTGAGTTGTTGACTAAAGGAGACAGGGGTATCGCCAAACAATCCAGGCTGTTGTCAAGACAATAAGTTCCTTTCCACAAACTAATAGGCAAGGCTGCATTGCTGAAGACAGCAGCTACACATTGAACATGGAGAACTGAGATGGTTACATAGAGTCTTCACCTCTAAGTTCTAGCATCTTTGGTACAGGAATGTAGACTGCAGGCTACCAAAAGAGAAACATAAACACCAACACAGCCACAAACAATTGATCTACAGTGATGATCCTCTTTTAAGATATACCAGGGAAACAGTAGCACAAAGCTTGTGGCAGTGACCAACTAAATTCTGATTGGACTAAAGTCCCACTTAATGAGATGGAATCCATACCTGACACTGCTTGGGTAACCAAGAACCTCAGGATAGATAGCCCAGAGACACAGGATAAAACAAAATACTACTGTTCAAAAGAAATACAAAAGGAGCAATAAAATGACTTCTAATGGCACTCTGCTATACTCATAGATCAGTGCCTTGCTTGGCCATCATCAGAGAAGCTTCCTCCTACAGCAGATAGAAACAAATACAGAGACCCACAGCCAGATATTATGCAGTTAAAGAATTTGGAACACTCAGCCCGAAAGGGGATGTCTCCATCAAACTCCCTCCCCTCAGTACTCAAGAAAACCCACAGAAGTGAAGGCAGAAAGAATGTAAGAGCCAGAGGGAATGAGGACCATAAAGAAAACATGACTTTCTAAATCAACATGATTGACACACATATGAACACGCAGAGACTGAGGCAGTATGCACAGGGTCTGCATGGATCTCCACCAAATGGGGCCCTAGAGATGAAAAGAAAAGTAGGCCCATGCTCCCATCCCCTGTCTCCAACACAGAAAGAATTTCCAATTGATAGCTACTTGCCAAAGAAAATTTAGTTTCTTCCAAGGGAATCTCATTGGGAAAACAAACTACTTCTTGGTTGGTTTCATGCCTACCAGTAGATGGCCAACAGAAAATGAATTCCAAGTTATCTTTGGAGGATTCCTTATCTAACAATGTCTAGTTAGGGCTTTTTTTTTTTAAGTATTTTTTATTTTATTTATATATTTTTGTTTCCCTCCTTATATGCTATAGGTCCGTTGCCTATATATTATTGATTCAAGTTCAGAGATTTTATGGGATTCCTGGGTGTGCTGTGCAATTAAGTCATTCTCTGTCTCATGTCTTCTCTTGGGCTTGTTTCCTTCTGTTTGTTTGTTTTGTCCAATTCTGATGTGTTAGTTTTTGCTTTATCTTATTATATTTAATTTTATTATTACCCCTTAGAAGCCTGTTTGTTTTCTAATGAGAGACAAAAGGGGTAGATCCAGATGGAAGAAGAGATAGGGAGGAACCTAGAGGGATAGAGAGTGTAAATCATAATTAGGATATATTATGTGAAGGAAAAACCTATTTTAAATAAAAGGGAAAATACCTTTTTTCTATTTTATTCTATATTACACTCTCAGCTAACAACCTGTATTTTCTTTAGATTAATTAATAGTAGCATATAATTATTTTATAATTTCATGTGTTTAGATATATTTGGATATTTTCCTATATTATAGGTATTGTTTTATTTTATTTTTATTTTTTATTTTATAATTAATTTAATTTTACATATAAATATCTGTACATTTTAAATTTTCCTCCCAGCTATATAATTCTCTAAACAGCCAAAGGATAAATTTCCATCAGTAAGATAAGGAAACAAGCCTTGAGCCTTTTCAGGTAGTAAGAAACTTAGAGGAAACAGGCTCCCCATATTGCAACTGACACCTCTGACCAGAAATTAATTTGTTTGAGGTAATCTGCTAAGCATTACAAAGTGTTCTAAAAATCTCTGCTTTGAGGTTTAGTAGTGTAGACTATGCCAGTTTATCCAATTGGTACAAATGATAAATAGACTTAGAATAATTGAGCTCCATTTTTATCTGCTCTGAACCATGAAATGCAATTTAGAATTTGTACTTTCAAATTAAAATCAAGCCATAAATAAATAAACTAAAATGAGAGGCAAACAAAAAATGGGGACGTTGTTCTCCAGCCCTGTGGTTCTCTGGGTCTTAACACAGTGCTCTGACAGCTGTCACTGCAAACTGCAAGGGCCTGCTAAACAGATCCCTCTTCAGTTCAATGGTGTTGACACAGTTCCAAGAAGATTGTGTTTGATAACAGAAATCCAAAATAATGACAGCTTTGTGACCTCATGCTCATCACCTAGGCTGATGTCCAAAAGTCTGCTCCCAACCAGGAGGTGGGAATTCAATGTGGGAATGCTAATCAGAAAAGAAAATCTGCCATTCCAAAATTATCTATGCCAATACCTCAATCTTCCTCAGCTCTGCAGGGTTAAGAAAGCTACCCACAAATAGACATAAAACGTGATTGTTCAAGGTTGTGTCACTAGTCATCATGGACACTGGAATGACAACATCCCTCCCAGACTTGCATTAATTGGCACTGTATTCCATCTTGTGTTTGAGTGGAAAATCAAAATTACCAGTGGATTTGTGACATATTTTTTCTTATCTTCATATTACCTTGCTATTTTTCAAAAAAAGAGGCAGAATTTAAATGATGTTGATAACAGAAAATCCTTATGTAGTTTCTAAGCTAGAGACATCCTAAAAAAGAAAAAAAAATCAGAGCATATCACAAGAACAGAATCAGTTGCATATAAAGCAACAATAAGGTTCTGAGTGATGACATGCCAAGAGCTGTATGAAAACAGTTGGAATCAAAGGTGCTTTATCTATCTATCTATCTATCTATCTATCTATCTATCTATCTATCTATCTATCTATCTACTTATAGAATGTTTACGACTAGTTACCAGTTAACAACATTATAAATCTGTATAAACATGAATTTACCTGTATAGTTATTTATATTGCTGAAGGTTGTGTCTCGGGTTTTCATTATAACTTGTCTGCATGCACTAATAACAGAGTATGACTTACAAAAGATTATCAGTTTCTGAAGAAATGTTAAGATGTGTACATCCAAACTTAGATACACTATTTTGTGAAATGAGATAGGATAGACTTGTTTTAGCAAAATATTCATTTTCCAAGGGCAGTATCTCTTACTCTATAATGCTTTTCTCATGTGTTGTTCCTCAGAGCTTCAACCACTACTGATGGTGAATTGCACAGTGGTGGTCTACAAAGTCCTTCTCCTAGAAAGCAGATGCTCCACTAAGTTCTAACTCCAGCTGCATGATTTTTACCAAATGAGACCACTCTTTAAAGTGCTGAGTGAGGATTCTCACTCAGGTGTAGATATAATGGTCTATTTAAAAAAGAAACACAGAGCCAAATGCTGTGGGATGATCTGTATGGCAAATGTGTTGCTAATAAAACACTGATTGGCCAGTGGCTAGGCAGGAAGTATAGGCGGGACTAACAGAGAGAATTAAAAGAACAGGAAGGCGCAAGGAGACACAGCCAGCCGCCGCCAGGACAAGCAGCATGTAAACATGCTGGTAAGCCACGAGCCACGTGGCAAGGTATAGATTTATGGACATGGATTAATTTAAGATATAAGAACAGTTAGCAAGAAGCCTGCCACGGCCATACAGTTTCTAAGCAATATAAGTCTCTGTGTTTACTTGGTTGGGTCTGAGCAGCTGTGGGACTGGCAGGTGAAAGAGATTTATCCTGACCTTGGGCCAGGCAGGAAAACTCTAGCTACAGCTAAATGCAGAGTTAAAAGCCCAAGAGGTCAAAGCAGTAGCCAAGAGTTGAAACTAAAACCACCTTCTTACCACCCGCTGCCCCTGCCATCCTTCCCCTGAGAAAGAGACCTACTTCCTGTGTGCCTGTCTTTTTTTATTGACTTTCTGTTCTGCCTTCTCATTGGTTGTAAACCCAACCACATGACCTCCTCATTGCTGCCTGTCTATACAGACCTCCAGGTCTCTATAGTTGGTATTGAGATTAAAGGTATGTGTCTCCAACCTGGCTGTGTCCTTGAACACACAGACTCTGCCTGCCATGTGATTGGATTAAAGACGTGCACCACCACCACCTGGCTTCTGCTATAGCTTGCTATTAGCTCTGACCTGTAGCTGGAGAGTTTTTCTCCAGCTCCCACCAAGCCCTGACCCCCAGGCAACTTTATTTATCAACATACAAATAAAATCACATTTCAGCACAAATAAAACATCACCATACACAGGTTTATCTTACCTTTCTCTGCAGTTTGGGAGGGTGACTATGAACAGACTTTCAAAACTGTATCTAATACAGATTGCTTATAACAAAAATTTTTAACTGACTTTCGTAAAGCAGCTTAATATTTTGCTTTCAGCTTTGATATAACTTTTAGTTCCTCCCCACCTTGTTCATATACCCCTTGACTTTTTTCTTTTATGTCAAGTGCAGAATTCAGATGTGACTCCTTGTAATTCCTCTGCTAAGCCATTTCATTCATTTGCTTAACATGTTCTGTTTTTCTTTTTTGTCTTCTCATGTTTATGCAGTTAGGTGATGCTCTAAATTGAATGTCATTTTCCAAGCCCATTTCCTAAAATCTGCACGGAGAGAACCAATATTATCTTCCTCTTCACATTAAGTGTAAATTGCCCTTTGCTTCTTGATACCATGCCATGTTGTACAGCTATACTACAGTTTGTTGTGTTGAGAAAGCCTGAGTGTATCTGCATTGGGAATTCAGAACCTGGGGCTCTAATCATGACTCTTTCATCAGCTGCTTGTGACCTTATGATTTGAGAAAATTACCTCAGTAATTAATCATAAATATTTAGTACTTCATACATGGATACAAATATGAAAAACATAGTTTATATTCTTGTTGAATTCACAAATTATAGTTAAAAATACAAGTACCTTCACAAAATGCATATTGGTAATGCTATGTGTGTGACTATTGGCTAGACCACAGTGAGTTTTGTCTGTAGATTTAGTATAGATTAGGTATTGAAAAGAAACTGATGCTAAAGGCTGCATTAGTTACCATGAAGATAAACTATTTCAGTTTAAGTGTATAGTTAGTAATAGATAGGATCTACAAAAATGGGTAGGCTCAAATCTCAAGGGAGTGACTTGAATTCTGAGGTAACAGCTAATGGGAGCATCACCATGGTTACTTCTGTTTCAGATCTTACTGTCTTACCCAAATGACTTGGTCTCTAGAATTAACCACAATTTCTTGTACCTTCAAGTCCAAAACACTCTGGTTTTGTTGTCTTCAATAGGAAAAAAAAACAGGCACGGT